>BPVZ01000133.1:534197-547656 GCA_020521535.1 Rubroshorea leprosula | reverse complement strand
AAAACTAAAACCATTTTAAACGAAGTCTGCTTGCGTGGTGCTCGATTTAAATTTGTCTTTACTAATCCACTCAACCCATCACTTCAATATATGCTGACTCATCATCAAAACTTAACAGTAAACAGCAGGCCCCTCATCATGCTAAACACAATGCAGAGTGGCAAAACTAGGCTATTACAACCCCAACGGGGAAAGATCTCTACAGCAAGAAACAAAATCTACAAATAATCAAACAAATTGACAACCCACACTCCAGCATCAAGCAGGCGCACCTCAACAATTTAGAACCATTTGAATAGCATTCCGTTGAGCTTGCGTCAAACTCTGCAATTTCAAGAAAGAAATATAAAAGATGAAACTAAGATATAGGTGCGAGTGCGTGTGCCAGTGCCTGCGTGAGTGACGGTGTATCCATGTCTCTGTGCGGGTGGGGTGTCATCTGGCCCAAATAGTATAAAAGGTATTGTGCTGGAGAAGAGAATAACCATTGTGTCAAATACTTGTCAGAGATAGAAGCAAACCTGACAAAGATTCTCAAAAAGTTGTCTTTCACTATGAGAGAACTTCACAAAGAAATCCACAAGATAATTTGCCAAATTAATCTGCAGGGTCCAATTGCAAGAACTCAACATTTTTATGAAACATCACACATGTGAGTAAATAAAAATAGATTTAGGTTCAGGATTCACCTCATTAAGGGGATCTACAACGTTTAGAGCTTCAACTTCGAAGTCATCCTCTTGGTTCTACAATATCAAGATCATGTGTTTTATTAGTGAAGCAAAGAAAAGAGTTGAAAGATTGAAGATTGTACATGATGGTATTTTATCCTCACAAACCTCACAATATGCTTTTGCAAGTGCTTCAATATGTTCCTTCGTTGATCTGCCCAGCGCTACTGCAGCAGATGAATATAGCAAGGACCTGTCAGATTCCGTATCCTCCTCAATTTCTTCCCAGTCACTATCCTGTTGGACAATTCACACAAGGCCTAAAGTTCCATACCAGGTGATTCAACAGAAAAGTGAAAAAGAAAAGGACAATAATTACCTCATCCTCAGCAGCCTGAACTTGTTCTTGTATCTCAATCAATTCATCAGCCAGTAAAGCCAAAATCTGCAGTGTCCAGGATGTACATGAAAATATTTGCAATGTTAATTCTGCTCTTCATAACACCTGATCTAAAATTTGAAGAAACAAACAGTTGAGGGAAACGGATTGAATCACAATAATTGTACGAAGGAAAAAAAATCAATGGATTGTATAACAATAAAACTATGACGCTCTCAAAAGTGGCCAGCCCTGGTGGGAATATCTAGTTTACAGAAGGAAACAATTCTAGGGAATGAGACTCATGAACAATCATTACAAAAAATAAATAAATAAATAAATAAGTAAACTGGGGGTACCTTTGCAGGAAGTGGCACCAAAGTCCACTGATCCGGAGCTAATTTTGCTTTTGAGCGAGTGGTTATCCCTGAATCAGACTTTACAATTACATGAAACTTAAAATCATTCATCAAAGAAGCACACCTAACAGATAAAGCAATTTAAGCCTGAAAGGTATCATTGAAACCTTAATTAGAAGGCCCTGGACATTAACTTTTGCTATTTCAGCATGTTTCGTGGAAAGCAGCAAGGCCAAAGCACTCGTAGTGACCTTGATTTGATAGCTTCCCAGAATTTCTCCTGCATGCAAATGCACGTCGTGGAGAGATTATTACTTCAAGCTTTATTTATTTGTAGCTTTTACAATTCCAGTGGTAATAGTTAAAAATATCAGATAAAATAAATGAGTTTGTATTCTAATGGATACTTCACACTGATAAAAAATTTAAACAAAGTGAAAGAAATTGATTTAAATTATTCCATAGAACATGTCTTCCCTGTCTCAGGTTAGGAAATGATAAAGTGCAATTAGTTGTTCATCATATCTTCTGCATTCACATATGACCAATTCAGCATCTGGTATCATGAGGATAAAGTTTATTTCCTAGCTAGAAGCAAGAATGTAAAAGAAAACTTACCTTGTAATTTAGTCCATTCTGACATTACATAGGAGAAGGCATTCTCATAGCCTTCAGCTGGGATGGAGATCAGCAAATTAATGAACTGCTCAATGTTTGGGGCACTCAAATGAATCTGCATTTTCAAGGAACATAATAGTCAGAAATTTGGTTCCAGGAAAGGATAACGAGTGCAAACCTAACGTCTTAACCACAAATCCTAGTGAGCAGCAAATACAGATAAGTGAAAGATTGGTTTTTTAGTAGACTAAATAATTATTTTATCCAATTATTAGAATACGTAACAGGAACTACAGAACAGATACTAGCACTTGGTTCAAGCAAGCATTCATCTTTATACTAGGAAAGGCTCCACCCTAGGGTGGCTGGCAGGACCCTTTTTTTGTCAGCCAACCACACTGAGTTTTCTACCTTCTTTATCTCCTTGCCAAACAAAGTCTAAGTAATTTAAATGATAAAACATGTCCCATGATGGCTAGAGAAGTTTCCTTGCTTATGTTGGTGTCATGCAGCTTAACACTTTATTAAGAAACACTTTGTAAAGGCCTGAAGTTGAATCAATCAATACCTTAAATCCTATTAGGATAATAACATAGATATATGGAGTAAGTGTGTAGTGTTGACTCAGTTGCAAGCAAGAATATTTCCTTCCTTCCCTTAACCTTTAAGGAAGAATGTCGGAATGTTTTAGGAAGGGTTTTCTAATTGTTCTAACATGACAAAGTGTGGAAAACCAAGATCAGTTCAGTTCCATTTTAAACATTATAAAATTCTTTTAGTCAAATATTGAACAATTGTTCTATTATAGTTGTTCGTTTAAGATTTATTAATATTGCTTTACTTTGAATGTTTTCACATTTTCATACGACATTGTACAGGTCAAATTAGCAAGTCTAATCTAAAAATTTCCTAAATTAAAAAAAGGGGAAAAAAAGGTAAAAAGGGCTTTCATTTCCCTAGTTAACTTCCTTTTGGGGTTCTTAACCAGGCTTTAAATTTTATACCACAATATTAGAGGTTAGCAATGAACAGCAGTACCAGTCTAGCAAAGATAAGCAACAATGAGCTTTTCAATCCTGATATTTGAGCTGATTGCATTCGTCTAACAAGGGCAAAAACCAGGTCCTGTATGTGCTGTGCCATTTGTGATGGAAGATGCAAGATAAGTTGCAAGATGTAGCTTCCAACAAAAAGAGATCCAGAGCTTTCCAGATCAGGGTTGAGAAGCCTGCACCAGAATTGCCCAAAGATGAGACTTGTGAAACAATGAAAGAGGAAAGAAGCATGGCCATAAGTTTCAATTTTCAAATGACTAATTTACAAATGTTTTTTATTCACTACCATAACCACAAGTATCAGTACTATATTCCACGTGAAATTCTTCTTAAACCACTTAATTTCTTAATCTAAAATTACATGTAATCCATGTCATCTAGCATGAAAAGACACATACAACATCTAAGATTGTGCCTTCTAAAATAAAACAGGAAGAAAACTGCTCCCTCAAATGAGAGACACAGTTCAACACGTACTTGACAGCCTTTCATAACAAAGATGACAAACTTATTCCAAGAAGAAACCAGACACCCACTTCCCTCATCAAAATGAAATAGGTAAGCACCGTAAGGCCCAGTAGCAAATTATTAGATGCACTGATTAAATCCCACAATAATCTATTAATAAAGAAACAAAAAATTTCATACGGCTATTTGTCCAGGTGAATGTTACATGACAGTCTGGTGTCATCTTCAAATAACTATTAATATAACTACCACCATAATATGATCATTTGCAACAATCAGACAACATTTCCCAGAGGCAATCAGCACTATTATGGGTCCATTATCCAACCAAAAGGCTCTCATAAAGCTAAATAAGAGTTTCTCCAGGTTTCTTGGATAATAAAACTTAAGGATGGTGGAAGTAATTTTCTCCATTGTAACTGACATGCCCCATCAAACCTAAATAAGTAAAATATGTAATAGATAGAAAAATTGTAAGAGACAAAAGGAGAGATAGAGAGAAATTACCTTGAAGCTGCATCAAGCAAACTGCGCATTGTAAAACCAGAATCAACACCCCAGGCAAGAATTTCTTCTCTACCCCCAGATATAAAAGATGCCAAACACTCTGTTGCATTCTGATTGATGTATGTGCAATAAAAGACTTACTTTCATATGATATATTTCCAGTAGCCATCAAACGGTATAGAGATGTTACAGCAAAAGAATATAACCTGGAGTTCACTGTGATCATCACTTTGAAGAACTATACGAACAACAGCATCAAAACAAACATCATATGCTGCCCTCACCACGTCACTAGGAGCATTCTGTACAATGCTATTACAAAATGTAATTAGTATGTAATACAAATCAATGTTGTTTAAAGGAGGGCATTCAAATCCAACAACAAAACAAAAATATCTGAAAATCATCCTGTTGTAACTTGCCTTCAACAGCATATTTAACAAATCCAATGATCCTGCTACCAGTCCATCAGGTTGCCGTTGGGGCTGAAAATTTTTTTATCTAGATGCTTAGAAACAAACAAATTTAAAGTAGCATGCAGTCAAATAAATAATTCTACAAGCCATACATTGATTAAGATCGGCCCAATAAATGGAAAAATTCGGGAAGCCAGTGGGTGAATACAACCAGGAGCATTTTTTATTGCCTGCACAAAAGATCTCAAAGGTGACTTAATAAATCAATGATGATTGTCCTAACACATAGAAAAGAAATTATACGCCAATCCCACCAACAATCATAAAAGGATGTAGATGTGTAACTCAGAACTTACTAAGCAGCAAAAAAAAAAATGGAATTTATCTCACAACCATTTATTGTTTTCTTAAATATGTTTCTCAATCACAGCTTAGTTTTGAATTATAGCCAACTGGCCTCAGAACAAGTACTCTCTCAGATCATATCACCTTTCTACAAACAAAAGGTAATATACATCAGGCATTTCAAGTCCTCAAGCACTATACCATCCTAAACAACCTTAGATTATTCAGTCAGTAAGGCCCAAGGTTGAAAAAGTTACATATCAAGAGTCAAGACAATATTCACTAACCTAGAACATTCAAAGAATAACCAATTGTGGCAAACAGAAATGTGGTATTTCAATGAAGACAAAAAAAGAAAAATTAAATACTTAAAATTTACACATTACAACCTCCAGAACCTCTATTGCATCAATGCTGATAAAAGGATCTGAAACATGCAATCCCCACAGGTTGAGGATTATAGGAGACATGATGGGCTCTATGGAGACTGATGCTTCATGACCTAAAATTAGCAAAAGAAAAAGGAGAATTAAAAAAGCATGGCGATTTGAAATCAATGGGAAAAAAAACCATGTTACAACATAGGATTTAAAACATACCAGCTTTAATTGCTGCTTGTATTGTTTCAAGTACCAGGTGCAAGGTCTCATCAGAGGCCTGAAAAACAGGATGAAAGAGTAATCATTAAGCAGAACTTCAACAATTTCATTAAAGTAGTATATTAAATGACTACCTGATAAAGAAGATCTGTCAGTGTTGACAATAAACCTTCCATTTTTGACCGTATGATATCCTTGTTTACTTCAGGGAGAAGCTGTGAAAGTGCTCGACAGGCACTCACTTTGACAGGTGGGGCACTGCCATACAAACACTCTCACCATAAGTTTTACACTTTTGAGTGGATTGATAAATAAAAAAAAGGGAACAGGCACACATACACATTCATGCCAATAATGTCAACAGCAGCTTGGAGGAAGTGTTCACGAATTCCTTGGCTTATCTAAACAAGATCATTGATTCAATAAGAAGATTTTCAGAAATGAAACAACCTCAAAAATAAGGATATTGTTCTCACCACAGAAGAAAACTTAGCAACTGAACTAAGTATACGGGCATAAAGAAAGGGATATTCATGCACTCCTGCAAAACAAAAACAATAACAATAACAAGAGTTCAATAGATTAAACAATCTTATAAAGCCATTGGCAGTACAACAGATGCAAATAAATACCACTTCCAACATCTTCTGTCAACATTTGCTCTATAAGATTTCCTAAGCCAACTCTTGTCAGTCCTGAAACCTGCTAAGGTAAATTGAATAAAACAGACAAGAACCTACTCAGAAATGACAGTTACAATCAGACACAAAAATAAAGTGCCAAATTACAGACTTTCTTCTTAGTAAACAGTTAATAAAAATGAACAAACCTCCGCCTCAAGCAATTGTTCAGACAAAGAAGCCAAGGCAAACAGAGTAGCCTCCTTCATCTACCAAAAATTTACCACATCATAATTATAGAATAAAAACTGGACAACAGAATTAAAGAAAGTACAGTAAGAATGCTAGGCAAAAAACTAATGTAACAAAAATCATAAATAGAATCCTCAAAAACAACCATAAGCATTTGGAGAAAAAAAAAAGGATTCAAAAAAATACCCAGCTTCATTGGGAAAAATTAGCATCACTGCTATATCTTTAAATTATTACCGCCCTTATGATCCTTTACCTCCAATGACTTCATGTAAGTATATTGACATTTGACTCAATATAAAGAACACATGACATCAGAAATATTTTCTACCAGATAAATTTTCACCAAAACAAACTCCCAAAATGAAAAAGTTAATTCACTCACTCTCCACCAAACTGCAGAACCAGAAGCCTTTTCTTGTTGAGACTCACTAAACCGTTTTTTTGCAGCATCTATGATGGCATTGATTCCTTGTTTCCCATAACAGATTGCCACCTCTTCTAGTAAAAGTGCACCTGCAGGAAGAAACTTCATTAAAAAATAACTCTAGAAAGTCAATGGAGCCTAAGATTTGGATTTTGACCCATACATAAATTCACAAAAAGAAGATAATAAGATTATGACCCTCAACAGATGCTTTAAGATAATGGAAATAGAAAAAGCAAAGTTAGGGTTGACAGAGATAGCTGATGATGCATTAAGCATAGCAAAGAGAAAAGAGACTGGATGAATGTATTTGTCAATATCAATGGGGATAGATTAAAAAAAAATGGAAAAAAAAAAAAAAAAAGAAAAGAAAAAAAAGAAGGTGCACCACCACAGCAAGATGACCATCAAACAAGGCTCCTGGATGCCTAATGGACAAATTTTACTTTTGACCATGGAAATCTATTCCCAATGAGATTCAAACCCAATAGAACCACTTAATGACTTATGGTATATCCAGTAAAACACAAAACATCAAGTTTTCTAATAATTTATTGTTGTTGAACCTTAAGGTAAACGGAGTCAGGTAGGTGGGAGATAGAGAGACCATGAATATTTACCTGCAAAATCCATTACATGCTGCTTTGCCTGACATCAGAACATTAGTTTTTACATGAAACATTTGGTCATGGTGCATGAAGTTTTATCTAGAAGGTGCAATTTCATGTATATTCTTTCTACCCTAAGATTTCAAAACTTACTCTAACAGCTTTACTTAAGTTTCCAGTAATTCGAGTTTTATTTAGTTTTGATTTCCTGGAGCAGAACACAGGATAGAAGACCCCCATGTGTCCCAATAAGTTTCTTAACACCATGATATTGTTATGGATGGCACCAAAGGTAACTATGACGGTGGTTTTTTTTAATAGAGAAATTGTCATTAACATGACCAAAACCATGCATCATCAAACAACAATGAAATGCAATCAGAAACAACTGTCATAAGCAACATAGATGGGGCTGTTCCTGGTAAATACAAGTTATAAATTACATGAACCTACCAGAAACACGACAGCTATAAGTGACATCATCCTCATCAGCAACAAATTGGTTAGCATCCGTTGACCAGATATGAACCTAGATAGAAGACATGATAATTCAAATAACGAGCACAAAAGGAGATCTTAAACTGAAAATTTTAATGGCAACTGAGAATGTATTTAATAGCAATACTCCAAGATGAATATTTTCCTGATGAAAATAAGATAACAGTCAAATGAATGATTATGGACATAAAGAGACATGGGCTATTCTGGTAAAATAGGCATCATAATGAGACATCGTTCTTTTCTGGTGGATGGTAAGATAAGAGAATTCATGGATCAATACCATTCTGGTATTAAAAATGAATACATAATCACCTGCTGTTCTGTCATTTGCAAAAAGGCAATAGTGTAATATGCCAACTCTCTGACATTATGTGCAACTGCCTATATCATAAAATAGAAGTTACACAAAATATTCAGGAAAAAAATGTGAAAAGATGATGATAGTATTATGAACTCTTTAAAACATACCTTCACCAACTTTGTGCTGCCCACAATGGTCAACAGAGACTCAAATAGCTGCAGATTTTAACAAGTAATGGAGTTAACTAGAATTAAACAGGCTCGCTTGAAAAAAAGCCAGAGTGATAAAACCTTTGGGAAGAGTTCAACACCCAGACCACAAGCACAAGAAAAAAATAAAAATAATAAAACCTGAACTAAACACCCAACTGCAGACTTAGTAGAGCTGAGTCAAGTGAAGGGTAAATAGCTCAAATTCTATCATCTCGTATACAACTTATTTCCTTCATGGAAATCGTTTCTTTACTCATTCAACCGAATATGGATTCAATCCCATCAGCTTTAGCAATGCAGTTGATCAATTATTTTTATTTTCTTTTTGTAATTCTAAAAAATAAATCAGGTGCACAAACATCTCACTAAGCTGGAGTGTCCAAATCTTGAACAAATCTATTCCATGTGCATTTACAGATCCTTGTCACAACCCATAACTCTTTAGGCAAGCAAAATTTGAAACTTTAAAGGATACAAAAATGTCAACTGCCACATCTGACTTAGCTTGAATACCAATATATGTTAAAAACTTTTAAAACTGTTATGCTGTTATGCAAAGGGAAAACACCTTGATCTACGTGTAGTTAACCAAAACAATCAGGAACTACATGCTCAAACGTGAAAACCATGAAACAAGTTCAGTATGTAATTGCAACCTGCAAACCCCTGATACCTGGATGACAAAGGAATCGAGGCTTTTTTCTCCACCATCAGAGTCATATCTTCCCTCATAGGGATCTTCTGCGCCTTCAATTGATGATTGGACATAGACTTTTAGAGATGAGACAACTGTTTGCCACAATGGCCCCATAATAACTGCAGGGGGGCAGAACAAGAAATATTAACTATCAAATAGTAAAAATTTATACATAAATAAATGATACACCTTTACATTTCTGAAACTCACTCATAAATTCACTTTCAGTAAGGCTAGGGAAATTCTGAACAAACTGATTCAAACATTTTAAGACCTAAGAAAAGTTAAAATCAGAGTCTCATTAGAAGCAGAGTAGTTGAAATGATGACAGCTTTTGATAAATCATAAAACCAACCTCCATTCTGACGCCCCAGTCATCAGGATCTTCAGGCTGTACAGGATGTTCCAAGATAAAATGGAATTGCTCCATCCATGGCTTAAGCAATGGTGCCATCAATGCACTAGTTTCTGCCTGAATGTAAATATCTCATCTGTCAATAATAGACCAAACTGAATTTTAACCACAATTTCAGAACCCCACACAATGAAACAGGTTAAAAAAGTACCTGATATACACCACTCATTGTTCCCAGCAAAGAGATGCAACCATAAACTATTGAAAGGGCTTTGGTTCGCAAATATTTGTCATAGATCTACACAACAAGTATTATGTCAAATAAACTGAAGAATGCATATATCTACTATATACAAGAACTGAGAGTCCTCAATTAGTGATGCGAGATTTCTGAAGTAGAATGGGGGACATATGAATTTGAATTTAGTTCAAACTGTAAGCTAGAAATCAAAGACACAAGTTTCCTTGATTTTATGCTAAGTATCCAACCTAAAACCAATTGGCAATCAATGTAGAGGCTCAACTCGAAATTAAAACCACAAGATACTCCAAATTGATCAATTTGGAATGATATCATTTCAATACTCCCCTTCACATGCAAGTGAGGTAGAACTATGCAAGACACAGGCCATATACATGGAAAATGGGAGGCAAACAAGAAAAGGGGAAAAACAAAACTTGGGCTCTGATACCAAGGTTAGTGTCTAACCTAAACCCAATTGACCATAGGTGGAGAGGCCCAACTTGGGGCAAAAGCATATTTTAGCCCTTTACCTTATTGGATTTGTAGGTTTTAGCCCCTCACCTATTAGAATTAAAGAAAATAACCCTCACTTATAATATTTTATTAATTTTGTTAATTGACAGTTAACTCTATTAGTTGACTGTTAGCTGGCAAAAACCTATTTTCAGCTAATAAAATTAACAGTCAGTTAACAGAACTATTCTATTAGATGACTGCTAACTCTATTAGTTGACTGTTAACTGGCAAAAACCTACTTTCAGCAAACACAGTTAACAGTCAGCTAACAGACTTAACTTGTGGTTAACAAAACAAACGAAATATTATAAAGTGAGGGCTATTTTCTTCAATTCTAATAGGTGAGGGGTTAAAAGTGTCATAGTATAAGGTGAGGGGCTAAAACCTACAAACCTAGTAAGGTAAAGGGCCAAAAGTTGGTTTTTGCCCCCAACTTGAATATAAGACAGCATGAAACCCCTAACCTAACTGTTGTGGGACGATAACACTTCAACACACCTAAACAGTGGATTCATCATATCTTGCTAGGAATGCCTAGATGTAAGAGATATTTCCAAATTCATTTCCCTATGCAATCTCAAATGCATAGATATATCTAATCCTTAGTAACTTTCATAAATGCACAGAAAAGAAAACTCACTTGAGGAGATGATACAATAGCATGCAAACAAGGGAATAAAACAGGTACTAGTGTTGGCACCATTGCATCATCCAAATCCCCAGAGAGAAGCGCCAAGCACCTTAGAGCTCCATGGACTACAAAATTTAAGAATGTTTCAAACTAAATGAAGCAAAATTTTATAATAAGCTGCAAAGCATGGAAATGGAATCCCCTTCTTGAAAAAAGTCAGCAAATAAACAATCCTGACAAACTTAAACAAATGTATTTATTCTGTGGTTAATAGCCTTCTAAAGAATAGCATCATCCAGCCCCAAGTTACGAACTTTAACTATTTAATTCTGGATTCAAACATATTCATTCAAGACATGACAATAAGCTAATAAACAAACAGCATGCAGAAAGTAGGACCCAAATGATAGAGAACCAAAAATATCCTAACTGGAAGCACTCTGCATACTAACATTTTGTCAAGGAAAATTATAGGATCAGAAGTGGTCTAGTACCTCGGAAGAGAATTACACATAAATATCAGAAAACACATTCTATGAAAACCTGGAATTAAATCCCTGAACAGATTTCATGTTATCAGCTAATATGCAGCCATCCCCTCGTCTCATTCTTATAGACGCTCACAAATCTTTAAAATACAAATTAAGTTAAAAGAATTACTTGTAGGATACCATTTGCAGGGGAGCCATATTACATAAATATTATGCAACAATTAGAAGTGGTACACATGTTCAAATACCTACCTCCATTCAAATCATTTGGGTTGTTAATCAACTTAAGTAGGAAAGGCAGTAAGTCTGGCCAGTTCTCTGGCCAGTCATAGACTGCAATGGAAGCTATAGCCATACTAATTGCTGTGCAGATTTTTCTATGAGAGTCATCCAAGGATGATAAAAGAAGTCCACGTATAACTGCCTGACAATATAACCATGATGAATCAAATATATTAGAGAAAATGTATAAAATCAAAAATTTTCACTATTGCAACATATTGCTCCAAAAGTAACACCACAACTCCAATTATAGATTAATCAACCCACATTTTTGTAGTAAACCTTTCTTTATAACAATTTTATGACTTTTATAAACGCAAGCAGAATCAAAACATAATTTATGAGTTTTAAAACTATATAAACTACAGATGAAGCTTTGTCGTCAAATTTTAAAGGCACCTTCTCATCACTTGATACAGCAGGATGTTCAAAAGACTCCTCACCCTCCTGCCAATGTTTCTTGACGAACTGCTTTAGAAGAACAGCAGCTAGGTAAAAAGATGTTAAAGCTTTACAAAGCAAACATAATAAACGAGAAAGCAAGAAAACTAATCTTGATTCAAGCAAATCAACCGCCATAAAAAGGATATCTGACGCAGACCAAACGGAAGCTCTCTATTTGCAGCGACTTTGGACAATGCTCCGCCAAAACCTTCAGGAGAAATTAGAAATGGCGGACAAGATTTGAATTAGCTAAAACGGTAGCATTGACGATCTCCGAAGAAATCAGAAAGGAAGAACGAGAGTGTAAAAATAAAGAGGTTAGGTCAAGAAACCTGGTTGAAGAGAGGCCTGATTAAGCGAAGCTTCGGCGAAGGAACGAACTTCTTGGTTAGGATCGAGAGTAGCAGACAAGCAATTGAGAAGCCATTTCTGATCATCGTCGACCACCGCATTTGCCATCGGCCGAATTGAAATTTCTGTCTCTGTTTTCCCGCTTCGAAGAAGGAGCTTCGAGTTCCTGCTTCTGCTGCCGCTGCTGCTGCTGCGGACTAGTCCGAGAAAATAGATTTTTGAAGTTGCTGGAGTTTTATATATTTGGAGCAGCAGCGAGGGAGGCAGTGGCAAAACTGAAAATTTCGCATTTTGCGCTTCGCCGTGGTTTACTTTTAGGGTTTTCCCTTCTTTTTTTTCTTTTTTTTTTTTTCCTTCCTACTTACAATCTTTTTATTGTAAAAAAAAAAATTTTTAATTGTAATTTTATACTACAATTTATACGATGCTCAAAAGGTAGCATATAATTATACAAAATGTAATTTTATACTACAATTTATATGATGCTCAAAAGGTAGCATATAATTTATACAATTTTTACATTTTAAAACCATTCTTAATTAATGTGTAAAGGAAAAAAACTTGTTGTGTAGGTTTATAACAATTCTACCATTATTTTGTGCTTAATTTTTTTACTCTACCAGTAATAGCTTATTTTGTTTGATGAAAACAATATTTTTTTTCTTCATTTGAATATATCATATATAATAAATAAAAAGCATAAATCTTTATTTAGATATATGGTATGATAAATAAACTTGATTTTTACTTTCTCCTACTAAAATGCACAACAAATTGAAGCAACACTTGAAATGGGAAGCCTCTCATATCTCCCCACCTCCATTTCTCTTCAGATTTTTTTATCCAATTAAGAAATCTTTTACCCCTTCCCCAAGACTGAGTATGAGTCTTTTATTTTTTATTTTAGTTTAAGAAGTGTTATGAAAATTAATTAAACTTCCAACTTTGGTTGTTATTTTTAAAAATTTTTAGTTAATAAGTTAATATTTTTATTTAATAATGGGTAAAATTATATAAAATAATTATCCCTACTATATCACTGTCCAAAACAAGAAAAAGTTTAATTTTGTTTCTTTGCTACCCTCATTCTCATTGGCTTGTCTTCTTCTT
>BPVZ01000133.1:506792-520147 GCA_020521535.1 Rubroshorea leprosula | reverse complement strand
AATTTTTTTTTACCATATATACAATGCAGCCCCTTTTAGTGACCCCTAAAAATAAGTGAGTGGCAGGGCCGTAATTTTATCTTTAACCGGTGTCACAATTTTCCGCGTTTCAAAAGCCAGTCAGCCACCCTATATATAAAGGTGAAAACCCTCGCTCTTCTCATAATAGCCTCATCATTCGCTTGAGTCGCCGGCGATTCCAGAAACCTGAACGATTGCAGCCACCTCCCAAGTTCTTCGTGTATTCTCTTTTCGTCCTCAATCTTGATTAATCTGTAAGTCTTCTCTTCTATTTTATCTCTTGAAATCTGGGTTTCGCTCGAATATTGTTTGTTTTCGTTTTCCGATTCAGTGTTCTTGCGGTCGATTTCAGAATCTGCGCAGAGATTAAACGTATTATTGTTAGTCTTCGTTGAAGAGATTCAAGATTTGAATTTGTAAGTATGGCGTTCAATAATCAAGTTTTTACGATTCAATCTCATTAGGATGCGATTTCTTTTAATGCGATTTGATTCTTTAAGATGATATCCTGTTTATTTCTTGGTTTCGATTGATGCAATGGTTTTTGATGGCCTTTTTTCTTCGTTATTATCTTGAAACTTCTATTTGGTTATTTTTGTGGTTAATTTCTGTGCGTTTTGATTTCTGAATCTGATTTATTTCTTATCTTAACGTTCTTAGTAATTGCATGAATTTAATTTAATGATTTTGATGGTTCATTCTCTTGGATTTTGAAAGATCTAATTGGTTAAATTGCTTTCTTCGCATAGGTTTGGTATGCTTTTTTTGCCATTGTCTAACTTTCGTTATGGTTTTGATGGTCTGGTAGGTGGTATCTGGATGATTTAATGGAGTCTAAAGGTGGGAAGAAGAAGTCTAGTAGTAGTAGTAAATCATTATTCTACGAAGCTCCCCTTGGTTACAGCATTGAAGACGTCAGGCCAAACGGTGGAATCAGGAAGTTCAGATCTGCTGCATACTCCAACGTAAGTTTTAGAACCATAATAGAAATCCTGATTGTGGGAAGCTTCATGAAGATCATAACTTTTGTTTGTTTTGGGGATTGTTGGATACTAACATCCTGCTTTTTGTTTCTTGTTTCTGCAGTGCGCTCGCAAGCCATCTTGATATTCCTAATTAGCGAACCCATTAGGACCACATTTAGTGGTCAACCAGTCATTAGTTTTCCATATTTCGTTTTAGGATAGTCTTCAATCGTCTTCTTCCTCTTTTGGCTCTCTTCGCGACTGCAATTTTTTTAGGACTGTGAACTCTTCACTTAGCAACTGCTAAACGCGTTTCCAACTATAATTGCATCTGATGGTCGACATGGCCATGGTAGTGTCTGCAATTGGATTTGAAGGTTTTGAAAAGAGGCTGGAAATATCATTTTTCGAGCCAAGCATCTTTGTTGATCCTGAAGGCAAGGGCCTTCAACTGCTGTCAAAAGAGCAGCTGGATGAGATACTAGGACCTGCTCAGTGCACCATTGTGTCTTCTCTGTCAAATGAGCATGTTGACTCCTATGTCCTTTCTGAGTCCAGCCTCTTTGTTTATCCTTACAAGATCATCATCAAAACCTGCGGGACTACTAAGTTACTGCTGTCAATCCCACCCATCCTTAGGTTGGCTGGCACTCTGTCCCTTGCCGTGAAATCTGTGAGGTATACCCGTGGGAGCTTTATATTTCCAGGAGCACAGTCATATCCTCACCGTAACTTCTCTGAAGAAGTTGCTGTCCTTGATAGCTACTTTGGCAAGCTCGGTTCTGGTAGTAAGGCTTACATAATGGGTGGTTTGAATAAGCCACAGAAATGGCATTTTTACTCTGCTTCTGCTGAATCAGTAACCTACTCTGACCCTGTTTACACTCTGGAGATGTGCATGACTGGTTTGGACAGGGAAATGGCTTCAGTTTTCTACAAAGAACAATCAGGTTCTGCTGTTACAATGACCATTAATTCTGGGATAAGAGAGATTCTGCCTGATTCAGAGATATGTGATTTCGAGTTTGATCCCTGTGGTTATTCCATGAATGCAATTGAAGGAGCCGCAATTTCGACCATTCATGTTACCCCAGAAGATGGTTTCAGTTATGCAAGCTTTGAAGCAGTAGGATACGATCCAAAAGATGTGAATCTGGAGCAGCTGGTTGAGAGGGTGTTGGTTTGTTTCAAACCAAGTGAGTTTTCTATTGCGGTGCATGCTGATGTTGCAAGCAAGTCACTTGAGCAGACCTGTCTGCTGGATGTGAAAGGTTACTGTTGCGGAGAGAGAAGCCTTGAAGAGCTTGGAATGGGCAGTTCTATCATCTACCAGAAGTTCGTTAGGACTGGGAACTGTGGATCACCCAGGTCAACTCTGCGATGCTGCTGGAAAGAGGAAGAAGAGGAAGAAGATTAGTTCATTTAATAAACTATTTCAATTGAATAAAGTGCTTCTCAGGCATTGCCTGATTATAGCATTGTTGTGTCTCTTAATTGTGTCAAGTATTCTGTTATGAGAGTGATTGGTATTTGTCATTGTGTCCAAAACTTTATTTCCGTTTAATTCGAGTTCTATAATAATAATGTTGATTTTTACGTTTTCGCTTTGTTTGATATATATGTGCCTTCATTTAGGTTCTATTTTCTTGTTTGTTCAAAACTTTGATGCCAACCAAGTTAAAGCTCCTGTCTTCTGTTTGCACTGAAATACAGACTCAGCACTACTCTTCATTAATTCCAGTCAGTTGCCTATCTTTGAATTGTCTGGGTAAAGAGAAAAAGGAAAGGTGTTGGTAGGTACTGCCATGATACTTGGTACGGTGATACTAACCAGAGATGGAGGATGCTGTCCATTGGGAGGTTCTTCTTGGGCAAATTTAAAACATGTTCTACTAGGAACCTTTTCATGAAAACAGAGTATGCCTTGTAAAACATATTGGGCAAAAGTTTATTTTTAGCCTTTCACCTTATCAAATTTAAAAGTTTTAACCCTTTATTTTATTAGATTTGTAGGTTTTAACCTCACCTTATATTAAGACATTTTTAGCCCTTCACCTATTAAAATTGAAGAAAATAACTTTCACTTTGTAATATTTTGTTAATTCTATTAATTGATTGTTAATTCTATTAACTGACTGTTAGTTGATTGTTAGCTATCAAAACAGAATTAACTTTAATATGTCATTAATTCTATTAATTAGGTATTAGTTGACTATTAGTTGATAAAAATCTACTTTTAACTAATAGTGTTAACAGTTAATATAAAGTGAGGGTTGTTTTCTTCAATTTTAATAGGTGAAGGGCTAAAACTTACAAATCTAATAAGGTGAAGGGTTAAAAGTGTTATAGTATAATGTAAGAGACTAAAACCTTCAAATTCAATAAGATGAGAGACTCAAAGTAAGTTTTTACCAACATGTTCAACATGTTAGGGCTCAAAGTAGGTTTTTGCCAACATTTTGAACATGTTTAAACAATTGTACGTATATGTAGATTATAGTAATATTAACCACTGGAGAAGAGACACAATTCGTTTGATTTTATTTTTTAAGCTTCCACCTTTCTATGATATTTTTGAGTTCTAACCAAATGGCAGCCTTCAGCCTTTCTGGACGAGATTATTTCTGTTATTATTAAATTTATTGTTTTTAGAATCACCTCAAATCCCAACGAGCGGCTGTAGTTTAGTGGTAAGAATTCGAAGTTGTGGCCTTATAAACCTAGGCTCGAATCCCAGCAGCGATATCAGTTGTACATCATCCTTTTTTTTGTTTTTTTTCTTCTATGTTTCTCGGCATAACCCGCCGTCTTGACTCACATCCCTAATTCCTAAATTCCACATACCAAAAAAAAAAAAAGAAAAGAAAAGAAAAGATTAGAGTAATTTTTACTCAACTGTCTAGTCTTTATGAAAATTAAAGATGTAATGGGAGACAACTTTGCAAAGCAGAGAATTTATCTTGGATAATATGCCGCGGACTGGACAGTGGACACCTCAATTTTGCATTGATTGTGAGTTGGTTTGAATTATCTTTTGCTTGAGGACATAGATCATCTTTGTCACCTTATTGATGATCCCACTTACTTTTTTCTAATGCTTCTAAAACATGTTAAATCAAATTGTTGGCATCAAATGTATTTTAAGCATACATTATTGGTTATACCAAATCACATTTCTTTAAAAAAGGGAGAGAGAGAGAGAGAGAGGGGTAAGATTTGAGAGAAAGGGAGAGAAAGAAAGAAAGAGGAAAGGCAGTGACCGTTGCTTTCACCATTTCTCCTTTTATTGGGTGGAATTGGGAAATTTGGGGGGAAATGTGAAGGTCGTGTATGCACTACAGATGGAAAGCAAAAGTATGGCTTCCGTGTGAGGCATCCTAAGCTCTGAAAGGAACTTATTCTTTTCTTTTATTCTCTTTTTTTATTGAGCCTGCATTATTGAATTCAGAAGATTATATATATATATTGTTAGAGAGAGTCATGTTTTAAAATTTAGATTGTAACTGAGCCCTTCGGGCCAAGTGGCAAAAATCACCCGCGGTACATTCCCTTCTCTCAGGCTGGGGTTCGAACCCAGCCTTTATAAAATCTGTTCAAATAAAAAAAAAATTAGATTGTAAAATAAAAATATTTAAATAAAAAATAGATATTAATATCAGAAATTTCATCCTATATCTTGAACTACACAATAAATTTTTTTATTGCTATATATGAATATATGTTTCAAATTAAATGGTCCATTTCTACTAATTATACGAAAGTATGAATTAAGAGTTTCTTGGTCGAAACGTGATGGTTAATTATAGACCTATAACCATGTTTTGAGACATTCAAAACCGGTCTTAATTGGGTATAAGAACCCATGCAATATCTATGATTCATGAATGGTAGTGAAAAAGGGCCAATCGGGCATACATGGGAAGGTGTAAGATCCAGGAAGAAATTCGTGTGTGGGGGATGACATGAAGGATCCATGATATTATGACTGAGTTCTCTGTATTAAGTACTATAGACAATAGTAGGTGGGGAAAGAGAAACATTCAGCTGATTGAGGGAACAAGTGGGGTTGGGAAGTTCATACTGTTTGTAAGCTTTATCATGTCATCTCCTTTTCCTTTTCCTTTTTCTCTCTTTTTTTTCAATGGGCAGATGAAGAGCCAAATTCATGTGAGTTTTGGTACAAATTTTTCAAAAAGGAGGTATGGCTCCTCCATTCAAATACACCCAAGTGGTGAGAGAAAGAACATAATTATTTCCTACTCATTTGGGACACTCATATCTTGCTTTGGATTATATAGTCAACCTTCTCTTTAGTCATACTTGTTTGACTTCCTTTTGGCTCAATGACCTATTATGACAAATCCCCTTTTCTTAATTGGATTCATCTTTTGTTTATCAAGATCTGAAGAGTCTCAAAGAGCATCGAGTAAAACCAAAGAGCCAGAAAGAGAAGACACCATATATTTGCCATGCAAACAAAGGCTGAACAAATCCAGCAAGTGGAGTTGCATGTTGGTTGTGGGGATGTGATAGGGAGAGGGACAAACTACAGGCACAAATCTCACAATTATATTCTCATTTAGTTGGTTAAAATGATCATTCTCAATCAAATGGGTGAAAGGGGGTCCTATCTGATCAAATGGGAAAACTGTGGAAACACAAAATCTCTTATCTCTAATCTGATCCTTGATGTCATAATCACCTTTTTATAGTGGTTGGAATGCAATTTTCTTGAGTTTTTAAATATACACATTGAAGTTAAAAGAGGCTAGTATCTGCCTTTTCTATATGGTATATTTTATACAAAACTTCATATCACTGCTTAACCAGAATTTGGTCTACTGTGACTGTTTAGTTCTGCTTCTGCTAAAGTTTCTAATTCATCATAAGAAACTAAAATAGATGCATATTCGCATTCATTTGTTGAATTAATTGAATACCAAATCAAGTATATTGTCCATTAGACAACTCCTATCGAATATATTGCATCAAGAATATTTACTTTCAATGAAAAAGAATATTGTCAAAGCAAAAGAAAAGCAAGTAGTTGCAGCCACCACTGGCCTCTCTATGATGAGTGATGGATGATGCAAGATTGTTAGGCTTCCCTTATAACCATAATATGGGAATTGAAGCTATTCTGTGCCCAAACATTAGCCACTTGAAGTAAATGATCCTATCTAGTTTTAATCATATATCTGTGTCTGAACCGAACATTAATCATAATTCATTGTTCAAATGATAATCATGGAATACATTAGCAATTGGTCCAAAGAAGAGCTTTGAGGATCAAGTCAACCAAGTTGTAGGGTCTCCATGACTCCATTGCACGTGCATCCATGAACAACAGGTAAATTACTCAGTTTTGCTTGATTCAAGGATTGCTGTGATCAAAGTTGGCCTCCATTAGAAGAGAAGGTTCTTGCTTGTGGGATCATCGCCATTAGATTTCATCAAACGGATGTGAACGTTCACAGACAACATGAGATATGCAGGGCCCACCGGTTTATGTTTGGAGAGGAGGGAGAGGGGAGAAAGAGAGGGTGAGTGAGTTAGCAGCTTTTGCTTTATAAAGGTGGCTACTTTTTGTTTGTTTAATGGGAGTGTCTGTTGACTGTGATGTGTATGGAGACAGGATCAAAATGAGTGAATTAGAATCAATAAAGCAAAAACCCATTTTTGTTGTTATTAAATAAATATCACATATTAAATTGCATAATATGATTAGTAAAAAAAATAAATTATATTTTATTAATGTATGAAATTTGAAATTAGTTCCAAAAATGAAAAGAATAAAAGAAAAGAAATGACAACAAAGCAAAGACATCAAGAAGAGCTCCATAGCATCATCAATCTCGAGCACAAACCCTCGAGATTCTGACCTTTTTCTAATAATTACCATACCACAAAGCAAATGAAAGATGGAATTTGAGTCCTTGTTTTTACCATAGCCAAGCTCAGAGAATGTTTGATTCCCACAAGTAATAGTGGAAACTTTAGCAAACCGAAGCAATCTCTCCCCTGACAGAAAATCCCCCAGACCCACCAGGTAGATTTTGATTAAGAATTCAAAATTTTTAATCTTTACATCGATTCACAGTTACTATTGCACTTTGTTTTGCAGTTTATAGTCTGGGAATGGAATAGAAAATTCTAAAGCATGCTGTATTTGAAATGTGAATGCATAATGGAAGGAATTTTCTTTTTCAATCATCTTTGATATTATCTAGATTTGGCTAATGAGGGCTAGCTTTTATATATTTCTTTTTCCTTTGCTTTTGCTGAACCAGTGGCACGCATGTTACTTCTGTTTTTAGTGCTTTAGTACCAAAAACCTCTGCTTTTCTAGGCTCTTGGGTCTGACATAGAGGTGGGGGAGCGTATGTCCGTATGTTTGCGTGAATCCTTGTGAGGAAAGTATGAGAACTTCTTCTGCCTCGTGATGTATACATTGCATATAACAAAACAAACCCACTTCAGAATTAGTTGTCTAGAATTGACCCTTTCTTACAAATCCTAACCAGCTCCTAAGCTGATTTTGGTTTCTAGTCACCTTGTTTTCTGAAGCCGGAACAGAAATGGAGTTCAGGAAAGAACAGCTTGTTTTGTGCTGTTTGGTCTTGTTCTGTATGTGGGTTTCTGCATATGGGTTGCTCTCTTCCAAAGGTGTCAACTATGAAGGTAACTCTACTAGTGAACTTCCTTCTCAAAGGAAGAAGTAACGTAGAAAATGAAATGACCCCTTATGTTTTCTTTCAAAATTTTCCACAGTGCAAGCTTTAATGGACATCAGAGGTTCCTTGGTTGATCCTTATGGAGTTCTTAACAATTGGGATGAGCATGCTGTTGATCCATGTAGCTGGACTATGGTGACTTGTTCTCTTGAAAATCTAGTTGTTGCCCTGTAAGTATATCCTCCAAAATCAATTCTAAACTCAAAGTTTGAATAGCCTAACGGAAAACGATGCCAAGGTGATCGACGAAATTCCCCTGAAGAGGTTGAATTGGTTTTGTTGCAGAGCGGCTCCAAGCCAGTACTTATCTGGTACCCTTTCACGTAGTATTGGGAACTTGACAAATCTCCAGCTCGTGTAAGTTACCAATTTGTCAGGATTATTGTTTGTGGTTTATGGTTTCTGTATTGAACTTACTATGACATGAAATGTTTTCTAGGCTCCTACAAAACAATAATATATCAGGAAATATACCTTCAGAGATAGGGAGACTGCCTATGCTGCAAACTCTTGATCTTTCTAATAACCATTTCTGTGGTCAAATTCCTGGCACCCTGTCCCATATAAGCAGTTTGCAATACCTGTAAGTACCTATTCTTTCCCTTCAAAATATGAAAATTCTAAATTATCTATGAATCTAATGATTGGTTTTGATTTGGATACTTACAGGAGACTGAATAATAACAGTCTATCAGGACCTATTCCTTCCTCGTTGGCAAACATGACCCAGCTTACTTTTCTGTAATCCTCTTCAAAACCTTCGAAGTTTAACATTCAATTTTTGTCTTTCAGAAATAGATTATGACAGAGCTAGGATTACATGGATTTTGTTTAATTTTTCCAGGGATTTGTCCTTCAACAATTTGAGTGGTCCTGTACCAGGGTTGCTTGCCAAGACATTCAAGTATATCACGCCTATATTTTTTCCCATCTGTTTCTGTTTTCACTCTGTTCAAAACAGGAAACTTGAATATCGTTATCTTTTCTTTTTTTACATTTACCATTTTCTTACATGTTTTTAGTTGACACAGCATTGTGGGAAATCCTTTGATTTGTGCTACTGGAACTGAGAAAGACTGCTTTCGAACAAGATCGATGCCAATGTCCTTTTCCTTGAATAATTCACAAAGTAATTGCAATAATTCCCTCTTCCTGCAAGTTTCTTGATTTCCAGTTCAAAATTTGAATTTCTCCTTAAAAAATTGTGTTGTTTCTTTTCCCTACACCTGCAATGATCTTCTTTTTGACTTCAGTGTTAATTTCATGATTTGCTTTGCCCTTTTTAGATTTTAATATATAGCTTGGAATTCAAATCTAATATTCCATATTTTAAAATTTTAATCTATCCAAATTTTATTTTTGTTAAAATTATTCTAAATTCTAATATACCATCTTTGCATGGTTGTTAGGCTCTCTGCCTTCAGGAACACCAAAGAGCCACAAACTTGCTTTGGCTTTTGGTTCAACCCTAGGCTGCATCTGCCTGCTTCTTCTTGGGTTTGGTTTTCTTCTCTGGTGGAGGCAAAGACATAACCAGCAAATATTCTTTGATGTTGTCAATGGTTAGTAAAAAGATCTAAATACAGTTACATGAATGAAATAAACTTAATTTGTCTATAAACACACTCTTTTCAACATTTTCAGAGAGGCATAAAGAAGAAATATGCCTTGGAAACTTGAGGAGGTTTCACTTTAAAGAACTCCAGGTAGCTACAAACAACTTCAACAGCAAGAATTTGATTGGAAAGGGAGGTTTCGGCAATGTGTATAAAGGTTATCTCCATGATGGAACATTAGTAGCAGTAAAAAGGCTGAAAGATGGAAATGCCGTTGGAGGTGAAATCCAGTTTCAGACTGAAGTTGAGATGATAAGCCTTGCAGTTCACAGGAATCTCCTGAGGCTCTATGGATTCTGTATGACAGCAACAGAGAGACTCCTGGTTTACCCCTACATGTCCAATGGAAGTGTTGCTTCTCGCCTTAAGAGTAAATAATTCCTTTGCTCCTCTTCTGTTTGTCTGTGTTCTTAAATATCGCCCAATACAACATAAAATTTCGGATTCCTCTTATTGCAGCCAAACCAGCCTTGGATTGGAGCACAAGGAAGAGAATTGCATTAGGAGCTGCTAGGGGTTTGTTATACCTGCATGAGCAGTGTGATCCAAAGATCATTCATAGGGATGTCAAGGCTGCAAATATATTGCTTGATGATTATTGTGAGGCTTTTGTTGGAGATTTTGGATTGGCAAAGCTACTGGATCATCATGACTCGCATGTGACAACAGCAGTGAGGGGCACAGTAGGGCATATAGCACCAGAATACCTCTCAACTGGGCAGTCCTCTGAGAAAACAGATGTTTTTGGGTTTGGTATTCTTCTACTTGAACTGATATCTGGCCTAAGAGCTCTAGAGTTTGGGAAAACAGCAAACCAGAAAGGCGCCATGCTTGACTGGGTGAGGCTAAACAAGATACTATTACCTGCCAGAAAGTTTGTGGTGTGTCAAAAATCCTGCATGGTGTATTTACTCATCTGATTAACTTTTGCAGGTAAGGAAAATTCACCAAGAAAAGAAACTTGAGTTGCTAGTGGACAAAGACCTGAAGAACAACTATGATAGAATTGAGCTTGAAGAAATGGTTCAGGTGGCTCTCTTATGCACTCAATACCTTCCAATTCACAGGCCAAAGATGTCTGAAGTGGTTCGGATGCTCGAAGGTGATGGACTTGCTGAGAAATGGGAAGCTTCACAGAGAGCTGAAGCAACCAGGTCCAAAGCCAATGAGTTCTCCTCTTCAGAACGATACTCTGATCTTACTGATGATTCTTCCTTGCTTGCTCAAGCTGTGGAGCTTTCTGGACCCAGATGACAACCAAGTCTGTAAATGGTTAGAAATAGCCTACAAGGGAAAGGCTAAAAGCTTAAAGTATTTTGATAAAAGAAATGTGCTGAAACCAGTGTTCCTTTCCCGGGCGTTTTTTTTTTTCTTTTTGTATAAAGTCATTATATGAAACTGGAACTCTAATTCTGTAACAAACTTGTGATTGTGTAAATTTCGATTCCAAGAAGTTGAATTCAGGTTTGAGTGTTTCATTCTGTTTGTGGTGAGTGAAAGATTTTTCAGGAGATTGTTTATTGTGAACCAGTGGCAATAAAAGAAATGTTTCTCAAAATGAATTTTGCTTGTAACCACTTCAATTCAATCCTAGCATCCAAGATTACTTTTTTCTTTCAGAATGGATACTGCAACAATGTTTATGCTAATTGTAGAATGTACAAAAAGATACATAATTCCAAGTTCTTCATTTCAAAAGAATCGGATACAAACAAATGCTTTGGTATTGTCCTTGATTCAAAAAGGAAGGAAAGGTTAGCAGATGCAAAGGCATAGTAAAGGATAGAAACTGTTTAATCTTGAATGAATAAGATTTCTGCTTGAGGAGAAGCCCGGCGGAACCTCAGCAACTCAATTAGCATATGCACTTTTCCATCCATCACAACACATGGTGAGATGGTCATTGACTCGAGTACTGGAGAATTTGCAAGCAGAAATTTGATGAATTCCATCTCATGAGGTACTCCGGACATGTCTGTCATCTTCACATCTCTGAGTCGCTTGAGTGTGCAATCTGAAGGGCACTCTTTCTCCCAGAAATCTAAATCAGGTGCTCCTATAGCAGGCAATGTGTTTGGAGAACCCTAAAGAAACAAAAGCAAATATAACAGGCCGAGTCCATATCTGCAATGATCCACTACAGGGTAGCGTAGAAACAAAACAAATAATTAAGATATCAACACCACTCTAAACGTAGGACACACAAAACTTACCGAAATTTGAAGTTCCTTCAAATTAGGAGAGTTCAAAATCAAGCGAAGAACAACAAGTATCTCATTCATATCTTCAAAACTTACTTGATATAATTCTATTACCCTTAGATGACTATATGTGATGGGAAGTCTTCCTGGGTAATCACCTATACTCAAATACTTCAAAATAGAGAACATGTAAATGAAAGCATGTTGAAGTGATACATAACTAAAGCAACTTGATAAACCAAAATCCAATATCATGTATTTTACCTTTGTGAAGTATATATGCCCAACAAGCTTCTCAAGAAGCGGTACGCCACCAAGAAACTTGATGAAATTGCAACTTGAACTTTGCTCAAAGTGCTCAGCAACATCCTCAGTCATATACATAGCAACAGAAATAGCAACTAAAAGTGGAGTATTTTTGAGACAAATATCTGTAAATTCACCTTCCAGACACAAATACTTGAGATTTGGGGCGTGGATGGTAAGAGCTAAACTATCAAAGTATGACAATTGCATACTCTCAAGAAGGGGGCAACTTGAAATAAGACTTTCAATTGCCTCAGGGGCAACTAAAACCTGGTGAAGATTGAGACTTCTCAAGCACAAGAATCCTTTGAAACTAGGAGGTGGATCAAGTTCACAACGAAAAAGCTCCAAACGGGTCAACTTTTTACAATTAAAAAGGCAAGAAGGAACCCTAAACCACTCTCCATCTCCCAATTCAAGAAACAACTCTTTGATATCAGTCCTCGAGAGAAAAAGCAACCATTGATCTATATCAGGGGAGCATTGCAAGTAATTAGTAGAGAGCTGGAACTTGTGAATTGGTCCTTGGTGAAGAAAAAGAGCTCGGGTAATAAACTTTACAAGGCTGGCCTGATCTACTGATCTGTCATTAGATAGAGCAACACATCTATTGTCAAATACAAGGTGCGTAACTGTAGCCCATTTGTACCTCCACTTACTTGATAGAACACTAGTCCTTACAGCATCTTGTATCGGCAGTCGAATCAGGATGCTTTCTATAATGCTCTGAGGCAAATCACTTATCAGATCTTGTATCAACTCATCATCCATCTGCATATCTCAAAATCAATGTTAATTTGAAATTCAATACAAACCATAAAATTACAGTGAATCTATTAATTGAAGAAAAGGGAGACCTTGTTAGAACAATGAATCCTAAAAATACTGGGAGACCTTGTTAGAACAATGAATCCTAAAAAAACTTACTTTTCCTAAATTTACATTTCTCCCTTGATAGAAATCAAACCCATCACAAATTGTCAGCCCCACTAGAAAAAAATCACTTCTTTAGACAAAATGATCATCTAAATTTGAAACTCAATACAAACCATAAATTTACATAGAATCTATACAATTAAGAAGAGAGTCCTTATTAGAACACTGAATCTTGAGTATCTGCAGCCTAAAAGAGGTTACTTGACCTAAATTTACATTTCTCCCTTGATAGAAATCAAACCCATCACAAATGGTAAGCCCCAGTAGACAAAAAAAAAAAAAAAATCACTTCTCTGGAGAAAATAATCATATAAATTTCCAATCTTTTTCTCAGAAACAGAACTCAAATGGATTACTAATGTTACCTAGAAATTCCCAAGCAATCAAATTTTTAGAAGTGCCAGAAATATGATTATGAGATCAATGAAACAAACAATAATACAGAGAGTGGTAAAGAGGGAAGATGAGATAAGAGTGTAAAGAAGAGGACTAAACTGAGATGGGATTGGGGCGGAAACAGTACCGTATTGGCTTCCTTCCTCCTTACATGACCGCTACGCTCGCTCTTCCTTTTTC
>BPVZ01000133.1:457083-481083 GCA_020521535.1 Rubroshorea leprosula | reverse complement strand
TATGGGTTTCAGTTCTTTCATTTCTACTACAATAGCATCAGCTGTCAGAAAAGTCTTGGCCACAGATGCCGCATGCTCCACGCAACACCTAACCACCTGCTCCAATAGAAAATAAGAGAAACATTAATCTAAAATACTTTAAAGGCTAAATGCATTTTGGATTGGTGCACTTAACCGCAAGTCAGCACCCATTTTAACATGCATGATCTGAAGCCTAACTGGAGGTGTCCACATGTTTCTTTATTCACTCCTTAATCTAATTTAATTTGGCTAAAGCCATATGTATTTTGCAACCTGATATGCAGATAGAATCTAATTTTGGATCCTGATATTGAGGCTCTCCAGGGTTCCCCAACAGAAGGGGCCTAAATGCATTCATGCATAAAATGTCTTCGTGATACCTTAGTGGGATCCAAAATTCCAGCTTGCATCAAATTCTCATAGGAGTCCCTTGCAGCATTATATCCATAATTTATATCATCATTGGATAGGACCTGCAAGATGTATAGGTGTCAGTGGCTATTTGGTTGAATACCTAAGAAAATGAACCAGAAAAATATTTTATATCTCAGATAAATCTTAAAAGCCTACATTACTGTGCACAGACCTTCTCGACAACAACATTGCCATTAACCCCTGCATTTTTTGCTATAAGTCTCGAAGGATATATTAGGGCTTTCTTGAAGATATCAGCTCCAATCTGTGTGAATATTAGCATAGATAAGATTATTTGTAGAGAAATCAATAGAAAATACAGCCCACATGGTATATAAATCTAAATGATATGTTCTTGACTCAGAAATGTGCATTAAATATGTTTTGACTCTACATCATGATGTAAATAATAAAATGGATAATTCATCAAGCCATCACAAACTATTCAGTTCTAGTTTTTTCTTTTATGTGGTTGTGTGTGCTTTGATGAAATACCTACTTTAGAGGGAATAAAGGGAAGTAAGAGATAAAAACTAGAAACCTTCTGTTCTTGATTGTCCAAAAGTTCTTTGATACCATCCACCTTTGTAGATAGCCTTAGGAGACTACAGCCACCTCCAACCACAACACCTTCCTCTATTGCTGCCTGTCAATACCAAGTTAGGAGTCATTTTTGATAATTGGCACCAAACAAACCTCTTGAGAGATTGAGATATGTAGCCACCTTAGTTGCATTTAAAGCGTCTTCAATCCTAAGTTGTTTGTCCTTCAACTCAACTTGTGTTTGTGCTCCAACCTACAATAAAAATGAAGAAATTACAATACCAACTAAAATTAATGACAATGCTTATTTCACCCTTCCCAGGGCGCCCGGAGAATAGATATTATTAGTTAACCTGAAGAATAGCAATTCCTCCAGATAATCTGGCAATTCTTTCATTCAATATCTTCTTTTGAAAATTTTCTTGTGTGTTCTGCAAACCAATAAGAGAAATGTTACATTAGTCTCAACAGCAAAACTTATCATCAACTTGATTCAACACCTTAGCAGCATCACTTCTAATAGAAAAAGACAGATGTATGGCTTTATATCACAGTTAAGCCATATCATGTCCTTAACTTCCCCACTACCCTTTTCAGAAAGATTTGTTTGAAATTTGCATCTTATACCCACTGATAAAGCTTCATAGCTAACGGAAATAGCATGAGGGCCTGTGCTCTAAAATGGACAAGAATGAGTTTTCCATACAGATAAAATAAAAATATATTAAATGCACCTCAACCAGCCTTTGAATTTGAGAAACCCTCTTCTCAACAGCTTTTCTACTGCTCCCATCAGTAACTATCAGTGTAGAATCCTTTGTTATCACAACCTTCATTGCAGTACCCAATACCTCCTTCCCCGCCCTCTCTAGAGTCAATCCTGCATCATCTCTGATGACAGTGCCTAAAAATCATATGAGGGGTTGTGAGGCAAAATTTTCGAGAAGCCAGACAACTCAGGTAAATTGCTAACCAGAATTATAAAATTCTAGTATTTCTGTTCTGTCTTAATTAATAAAGTAGTCTTTACAAATGAGTAATAGGTCAATGCAGTCTTTATATTTTTATGTAGAACTTGAAAAGTTATACAAATATTCTTAGCATGTCAAATAAAGACTTTAAATGCAGAACAACCTATCATTAAAAATTACAGGTTTTAACATTCCCATGATCATTACCCAAAAAGAAAAAGAAAAGTAAAAAAAAAAATTTCGGTGACTTGATAATAATAATGATAAAAGCTATAACATTAATACAATCTTTTGCTTTTTACACTGTGATAAGGAGACACTCTTAATGAGAATATGAATGTCCATTACCTCTAGTTAATATAGCAATATCATCCAAGCAGTGGCTCTTGCGCTCACCAAAGGCAGGAGCCTTAATAGCAGCTGCCTTCAGCAAACCCTTGAGTTTGTTCCTAATGACAGGAGCTAGAGCCTCCTGCTCAATGCCCTCAGCAACTATCACAATTGGATACTTCTCTTTCACTGCACTGTCCAAAATTTTAAACATGTCCCTTGGGTCTGTAATTTTCTTGTCAACCAATAGTAACTGCAACCAATCAATTTCATACCCTCTGATCACTTTATAGGAACACAGGTCAAATATAAGAAAACACAAAGTTAGTACCTTGCAATTGTCAAACTCCACGTTCATCTTCTGTCTATCAGTAACAAAGTAAGGGGACAGATATCCACGATCAAACTGCATTCCTTCAACAATCTGTAGACTGTTCTCGGTACATTTTCCTTTTTCAATCCTAACAACACCTCTCCTTCCCACTTGTTGAATAGCATCAGAGATCATCTTTCCAAGTATAAAATCATTACCAGCACTAACAGAGGCAACATGCACTAATTCATCATCCTCAACCTGCATCATATCTTCAACAGTTAATGCAGGCATGAGGAAATTTATAATCTACTTCTTAGATCATATCTTTTCTGTTTCCAATTTTTCCTTGAATAATCAAGGTTTGAGCATCAGGAAAGAAGAAAAATAAAGTTATGCACCTCTCTGGATATCAATCTGAGTTCAGAGATGAGGGCTTTTGCAGTCTTTTCAATTCCACGAGCAATTTGGACAGGGTTCATCCCAGCTGAAATGACCTGGGAGATCGACCATTTTGATTATTTTAAAGACTCAGCTAAGCTCCATATGAAGATAAAGTGGTGCAATCAAAATGTAATTGCAAGACAGTGAAAAGATTGAAACCATAAAGAGTTGCATCAGATAACAATGACAAACTGGAGATACTCCAGCTTCATCTCAGCATACGACTTTTACCTTGACACCCTCTGTGATTAGACCATGAGCAAGAACTATAGATGTAGTGCAACCATCACCTGCAAGGTCATTTGTTTTTGCGCCAGCTTGCCTCACTAGTTTAACTCCCACGTTCTCCAGTGGGTCCTCCAACTCAATCTAAATGAAATAGTTGACAGCAGGTTTAGGAAGAATATCAAATAATAGCTATTAATATACTTCAGTTTCCTATAACCATTTTTCCTGCTCACTGAATTGGCTATGACATTTTCTCGAGCATTTAAAATGCAGAACTTCATTTGCCACATATTATAAGAGCTTTTATCCCAAAAGGTTCATCAATATATTAAGAAAAAACCCACTCGCCAAATTAAGAAAATCTGAGCTATCAAGAACAATTAATTAATGAAAAACCAGTAGATGAAGAATACCTCTTTGAGAACTGTTTCTCCATCATTAACAATCTTTGGGGGTCCATACTTGTTTTGCAACACCACATTCCTCCCCTTTGGACCCAATGTCACCCCTACCAGCTCTGCCACCAAATCCACACCTGCCTGCACCACACACAAAAAGAAAATTAAAGAAAAAGAAAACCCATTGGCACCTACACAAGGTAAGCTAAAAATTCTGGTAAAGATTGAACCTTTCAGGACCCTTAATCATCAAAATTTGTTTTTTCTCAACCAACTCCCGAAAGGGTAATAAAAGAAACGCAAGGACTCCATTATAGTGTAATTAACCTGAAGTTTCCTGGTGGCAGAACCATCATGATTGAAGTAAACCTCTTTGGCAACGGCTCTTGTTTTCAGCGTAGACGGTGAAACAGATGCCCTTTTGACCATTGTTGGATTGGCAAAGGATGTTGCAGAAATTGGAGTTGGAGAACACGCCATAGATGCACTAACAATTATCTGTATTGGGTTCCTCAAGACAGTTTGATATATGGCTCGGAACCGGATAATATCAATATGGAGATGAGACTACCGCGAAAATATCTCCTAGAACTTGATTTTGGCGCTATTCTACCGGAAATTACTATATACTCCTTTCCTAATTGGGCCAGTAAATATTAGTGGGCCTATAGCTTGACTGGGCTTCTTATACCAATATAAGTTTTCACATTGAGTCCAATAGGCCCAAGCCCAACCCTTCACCTAGTCTGTCTCTGCCCTGCCTTTTGTGGCGCCAAAATCCCTAGGTAACTGAAATCCAACATTAGGCTGCTGCAATTTGCCCGCCCTCCTCCTTCAAGATTTCAAGGTCAGAACCAAATAAAGTTTCCATCTTTCATTATTATTGATTTTGAATATATTATTCTTGTCTATTGGAGCACTTGTTGACTAGATATGGTTTTTCTAAGTCTTTGCTTTCTGCTTTCTGATTTGCACATTATTTTTTTCACCATTTCATTCTGTGCCATATAATATAGGACAACCTTTGCTTCTCCAAATCCCATTTTGCTCATCCAAATCCCATTTTGCTCATATAAGATTTGAATTTGAAAATTTTATACTTTTTCTTTTTTTTTCCAATCATGATTATGTGGAATTGGGTTGTGGGGTTTGGAAGGATTGAATTTAACGTTTTACTTTTTAAGATTTATACATCAACTATTTGCTTTGAAGACTTAATCATCACACCGAATATTTTTTTATCCAGTAATTGAATATTTTTATTTTTATAGCATTATTACTATTCTTTGAATTTTGAATTCTGAATTCTGAGTAAGTTCACGCACTTGAGCAGTGCAAGTTCTATCTTTTTTCTTTTTTGAGTCTGTCCTTTTCAATTGGAATAATAACGTTGTGAGAATAGTTAAAATTGATTAATTGAAAAGAGTTAAAAATAGAAAAGAAACAATAGGTGAAATAAGGCCAATGGATTTAGGTGAAAGTGGGTGTACAGTGTATAGTGAAGAAATCTAATTCTTATTGGACATTCATGCAAATACTTTATTGGGAAAGATAAGAAGAATAAAATGTTGGCAGTAAAGTTAACTGAAATTTTAAATTTATACATTGTCAAGAGGGTTAGAAGCTGATGATAAAAACAGTGGATTAATCATATATTTCACCAGTTTGGTTTTTTTATCTTCTAATGATTATGATAGTTTGATTCCTTATTTCCACAAAGACTTTTGTTGATTATTGTACTTTAACTGTTTCTTACAGTGCTCTTATGCTAGTCAAATTAAATATATTCACCATTTTTTTTTTCTTATATTACATCAAATCTGTATATTTACCGTAGCTAACCTGTGTCCTGCACTTGTTGTTGAACTGTTTGAATCCTTACGGTCATGATTCTTTCTTTTTTTGAGAAAAATCATGAACATGATTCCTAGGCACTTGACTGTAAATAAAAACTTGGAAAATTTTGAAGTATCCAATTTTTTACACGTATTTAACTCAGAAACTTGATCTCATGTCTATGTAACATAGATATCTTCTATAAACCATATATATTTTTTCATAATCAATATGAGATTTCAACGATCTTGTTATTTGTCTAAATGATCAACTTGGAAACACACTCTTCAAATTTATGTGACCATGTGTGCATGTGGGTCTACAACGGAGGGAAGTTAGAACGGCATCTTCTAATATTATTAGCCCTGTTGTTCCTAAAATGATATTCTGATTCTCCTAGCTAGGCCTTGAAAAAATATTATTCCAGAAGTTTTGAAACTTCAGAACAGAAAACAAGAAGCAAAGGGCCAAATTTTGAAACACTACAATATAATATTAATGATTAATGGAATAGAACTTATTCTTTGGTTAAGTTTTAAGCAGACATCAGAAGAAACAACAGCTTTGTGAAATTGATGTGGAGCATAATGTAAACATTTTGACATGTAATCATTGGGCAACATATGTATATTATATATATATATATATGGATATATATTGAACAGGACATTTTCTTCTCTGTTGCTATATGTTTCCGTTTAAGTAGATCTGCACTACTAACTTATCTGTTTGGAATGGACTGGACTGACCTGGTTGTTTCCAGCCTTCTGCTGAAACTGTCTCCTTGGCCTCCAAAGAAACATCCATACATAACATAGATGCATGCACGCATGCATTTCAAGGGAGAAAAGGTACCATTCAACCAGCACCTGAAGAATAGGCTTTGTTGATGCCATATTTTTGCACCTGAAGTTTTAATGAAACCCCAACTTGGCAGGGAAATTGATGCCCTCATCAAAAGCCTAAAACAGTACTTGGCTGTCTGTATGTCTTAGTGGATAGCCTTTTCAAATGTTTTGCTTCTTATAGTAGTTATTGGTATGATGAGCCACTACCAGCAGCACCTCCACCACCGTTTGTCTCACTTGTCCTTGTTATTGTGACCAACACTGGAGATTGGACTAGCCATGGGACCTCCTCCTGGTATCACCTGGTTCCTATTCATACTGGGGCCACCACTCCAAGATCAACTTGTTTTAATGCTACTTCCTTTATGGCAGTGAAAATGTGAAATCTAATTCTTTTCTTAGTCTGAAGTAGTGCTGTTCACTGTTCCTAGTCTTTTACATATATCAGGTGAAATTCTGCCCCCGTTCTCAAAATGATTAACTGATAAAAGTCATCATTGAGTGGTTGATTTATTTCTGATGGACCACTGGAGATATCATTTTCATATGTTCTGCTCTAGAATGCATATGCGGCGAGAAAAGCTGCAAACGGTTGCTCCAAAAATATTGATTGTTTTGGTGAGATGTGCATGACTGAATGAAAACCCTGGTTAGGATAAGATGATTAAAAGCTGGTAATTATTTCATGGTTTGCTTCTAATCTCATACAACTAAAATAAGGCAAAGGCTTGATTAACAATCATATCCATGGCAACCTTGGGAGCACACAATGGTTGTATGGAAAGACAAGACTCTTCGTAATGAAGCAAGTTACAGAACTAGCGTGGATTGGTTTGTGGATTCAGCTCTGAGTTGAGCAGTGTTGCAGGAGAATTCCTCCAGCTCTCTCAAAGCAATAGAGAAAGGACTGCCAATTTTCAGGTCCGTAAGCATTTGGCGAAGATCAGAGGCTTCTTCCTTGAGGCGTGCATTCTCTTGAAGAACCTTGTCATGGGACTCTGATACATGATTCAACTTGTCCATGAGGCTGTTGTTCTCATTGCGAAGTCTGATCACTTGTGACCAAAGTTCATCTAAGTGCCTTTGCTTCCGCATCCTTGACCTCCTAGCAGATTCTCTGTTAGATATCATTCTCCGTTGCCTCCTTTCATCGATGATGCTGATTTGGTGTTCCTCAGCTTCATCAGAAGTTGAGTTATTGCTGATACTTGAGGACTGTGGTGTGAATTCCTGAACTGGTGGTTGGATCTGGGAATAGGGAAAGTTGCTTAAGAATTTGTTAAAATGGAAATCTGGTAAATTGCTTTGCATCATGCCAAAGTTAGTTGGCACTGGAATTGGGCTTTCCGGTACTAGAAAGTGGTTTCCTATGAGCTCACTGGGAAACATGGCTTGAAATTCTAAGGCTGATGCTTTAAGGGTTGTGATGTATTGCATTAATTGTTGAGCAGTTGAAGATAGGAGAGAACAGAAAGCGTGGAGGGGATTTTATAGAAGGAAAAAGGCTTATGACGTGGGCCAATTTCAGCGAGGAGTAACAGTATCAATCTATCAGGGCTTCTAAGAGCAGAGTTGAAACATTTATGCAAATGACTCCACCATACAGGTTTAACTTATGCATGCATCTTTTCTTTGTATCATGTTTCCAAGAACAGGAGATGGTTCTTTTGTGGCCATGAGGTAGTGACACGTATGCTATTTCTGAATTTATGTATGTGAATGAACATGCTATAGACACTCAGGAGGGTTTGGATAATAATCTTGGAAATCAGATTCAATGCTTTCATTGGAGAAAAGTTGCTGATGTGTGTGGTGGGTGGTTGCAATGATTTAAATGAGGAATGTTTGTGAAGAAGAAAAAATGAAAGGTGAATGAGAAATGGCGTTGAAGTCAATCTCAGGACAATTTTTTTTGAGAATTATACTAAAATTTTTCAAATTCTCTTGCAACGAATAATGCCTTATGCCTGGTGACGCAATGAAGTCCAGTTTAAAAGGTAAACTATTTAATAAAACTCATGTTTGTCTTACCATTGTTATTATTATAATTAAATGACTCATTGAGCACTTCAGTTTAAGGTTGGAGGGACCCATTGGAGTTTAATTATCTACTTATATAGTTAACATCAAGTACCTAAATTCCCAGCAATTCCCATTGAGTAAAGGTTATTGAATTTAACTAGGAAACTAACATCCAAGTAAGATTCATCTGTGATCTTTATGATCATTTACTTGCCGCCTTCATCTTTCTCATTGTGTTTTTTTTACTAGATAAGACTTTTGCTTGGATAATTCATCATCTATTATTCTCTTAGATACTGATGTAAAATGACAGACAGCCAAAATAGTTTAACACTTGTCTTAAATTGTTCTCCATTTTCTATCTGATCCATGGTATTATGGATTACAGATTACTCCTGGACACTACAGAAGAGGTCACTGGCGTTGCTACGTGGAAACAGTTTAATGTCTCTAAAAGGTTTATCAGCTTTGTTATTCCTTCATGACATATCAGCAGTCGGCACGTCTACCATGTGAGAATCTAAAGTACCTTATCATAGCAATATTATTTACACCAGAACTAAGAAATGTCAGTATCTTAATTAATATAATGAGTTGTTATCCGATTATTTGTTTTATTAGTGCATATATGCTAATCTGTATTATATCCCTTGAGGCCCACTTACAGCATGATAAGGAAAAAGGATAAATAATAGAAGATTAGATCAAAAAAGTCTTGACAAATCTGTGAGGAAGCAAGTTGCAGGTCCATGTTTCTTGTGCTTATTTATTAATTTGGGTACATTATTCTACCCATATCTATTTTTCTGCCGTGTTTAATGTCAATACTGAGTTTAGGTGATTTGCCACTAGAACTGGCCTCCAGCTGCTGGATTCTTATGGGAGATTAGATAAGAATTGAGAACAATTAAAGACCATTGCTTCAATGGAAATCATCCAAAAAAAGGTTTAGAAAAGATACTCTCAGGACATTTTATGAAGAATATGCTATATCTTTAAGGTTGGGTTTATCTTTACAACTTTGCATAAGTTCAGGAGGGCTGCTATAATGTGGATGATGAAAAAAAATCAAAGTTGGTAATTACCCTGATGAATTGTTAATTTCATGATCTCTCCTAGCTGGTTGCTTACTTGCTTGACGTGTTTCTTCTTAGGCTATTTTCTAACAAAATGAAGTTAGTAGGTCTTGAAGACATCCTAATATGCCTTAGCTGTTGTGGGATTGGATTTAGCAAAATGTCAATTGCTGAGATCAGCAATAATGAATCAATTATCCTTTCCTTGCTAACCCTTATACTGTTTAAAAACAAGTTTAGGTTATCATTTGGATAAGGTGTTGAAGAAGACAAACCTGGATGACATTTTTCCCATAAAGTATGTGATAAATATGCATATTTTGTAGGTCAAATTCAGATAACGGAAGCATTTTCCCTTTAAGTAGTTTGAATTGGTGTTTGATTAATTAGCTCAGGGGATTGGAAGTCAGGATAAGCATGTTTTCTAAGTCTTTCAGGCAATTGAAATTTGAAGTGAATTCAAACCTGTCATGAATATAAAAATGAGACTTCAGGAAAATGGAAAGGAAGAATCAAACCCCTCAAATCTTTCTAGCAACAATTGCAAAATCTAAAGCTACCAAAAGGAATTGCAAAATCTAAAGCTGCCAAAAGGAAGTCGTAATTGACTGAAAGCAATTTCCCTATGGTAAAATACCAAAAAAGTTGAGGATAATCCTTTGCTACAATTACATGCCATTCATGAGAGTTGAATGGACAAGTTGGTCAGTCATCCATGATTTCTGGTGCAGAATACGAGCAAGTTGATACACATCCCAATATGCGATAACAATTTTACTACAGGGTTTTACAAGTTGGATTGCCTCTCTTGAGTAGCGCAAATTGATTATGCAAGAAGAAGCATCTGAGAGATGTATTTCAGAAAAAATGGATTCTTCTCAGAATTCGACTGTAGTTTGAAACTTTTATAATTGATTCTAGACCATCTTTCAGTTCATTAAAATTGCAAAGCAACTAAGATGTCAAAAGCTTCTAGTTTTCAGTTTTGAGAAGTACCAGAAAAGACAGGGAATGAAGTGAAACAGCTGTACTATTTTGAACCACAACATGCAGGAAGCATTTTGGCATACAGGATTAATCCTGTCCTGCCAGGAAATGCACCTCTGATTTTCATTCATGTAGTAAATGCCTTGATTTGATTAATCATTGCCACAATGGGGGCTGAGCTAAGCCTGGGTCCTACCCATTAAAGAAAACTACAAAAGTTTGAATAAAGTAAAAGCAGAGTTAAAAGGGTCATTCATGGCTCACACTTTGTTCTTCCTTTAATCCTCATACATGCCTGAGTCAACATGTAGCCCTAGCTAGCATGCAGACAAAGGAGGAGAGGGGCACCACAAATGTGAAGGAAGTGCTGGGTACGGAAGGGGACTGGATTTAACAGGTACCAATTTGGTGCTAAACATGGGTTCACAGGGTAGCAGCACTTGAATAGGGAACACATGATCGTGCCATTTTGTGGGTCCCTTTTTCCTAGTGCCACTTTGGTGCTCAATATGATCCATCTCTCCTCCTTCCCCTCCTGGGTGCAAACGCCTACTTATGTTTAGGCCAAAGATTGCACCTAAGAGTCTAAACTTTTAATTAAATAGTTTTGTTTGTCCTAATATCTTTATCAGAGGAATTTGCTAATTGGATTGTGTTTCGCTGTAGCAGGGAGTGGCAAGAGTCTTTGAAAATTCTGTGTGATCACAGGCCATTATGAGCAGCATCTGCTTTCAGGTAACCCTCTTTTGCTTTGAGGTAATCTTTTTCAGGCTTTCTCCATTATGGGCTTGCAATATTTTGGTATCATCAACCTGTACCATATGTGCACTGTCTCCACTTTGCCCCCACTTAACCAACTCAACTTTTTCTTGTAATTTCTCCCCTTCCAATTTCTTCCCTGAGGTCATCACATTCTTCACTGATTGGTTTAAATAGGATAAGCTTCTTCATCATCTTTCCTCTTCTGCTTAGTTTCATGATCCCCCATATCTTATTTAAAATCCAACTTGCTATTTCATATCAATTTGTTTATGCTGATATCTTCAATATCTTCTATGTTAATTTGTTTTTATATTGTGATTGGTGGATGGTGCATTTAGAATACATAGCGGGCAGGCACGCACGCATGTTTTTTTGTGCTGGCATATCATTTAATTAAGGTCTTAATCCACTAACAATGTGGATAGTAATGGATACTTTTTAAGTTTTTTAGGTGATCTGAAGAAATAGAGTTTGATTAGTTAGTGATTTGATTATTTTAATCTTAGGTCAGCTTCCTTAATTCCGCCATTTGTCTTCCTGTGATAGGTCAAAGGAGGTTTTTACTTTCTTCCACAGCCTTTCATTAATCATTATTGGATATATCTTCGGAAAGGAATTCATTTGTTCCCATCATATTCATTCCTCCTACTACAATCCTAAAGCCACAGTGTTTACAAAACTTGCAACCAGTAGATGTGCCACAGTGATCAATCCCTATCCATCACAAGAATATTCATCATTCATCATTGCTGAAATTTTCTTCCAATACATAACCGATAGGTCACTTGTCTGGAAACAAATCAGCATCGAGAGGTTGTTACCTTAACCATGTTAACAAATCATTTGAGTTTCCTGTAGGGATGGTCCTGGAAGGGATAAATTCTTCTTCAATTATCCTGAGCCACAAGCCTTCTGCCCCACGCCTAAAACTGACCAATTCACTAACGACATTAGATGCTCGAGCAAGTACCAATACTCAGGCAGGGCATTGTGGAGATGTACCAATGCTCTTTACCTATCATCATCATCTTTGAACCTTACCAAGAAAGTTGTATAAGCACGTCAACTTCAGAACTTTGGTGTCTCCATTACCAAATAGATTGCATCATGAGAGGTAAACTCTAAGTTCCCAAATGGGGTTAAGTAAACTAAACCATGGTTCAAATATATGGCTAAGCAGACCTAGTTACATCCAACTACCATTTCTTTGTTATGACTCTTTTAATCCCAATTATAGATTCAATTTATCAGAGAAGACTGATGTCTCCGGTGGTTGGAGATTCTGGATTTCTGTTCTTACAGATTTACTTTCTGTTGATTCCATGCTAACAGACGATGGATGAAGCAGCTATATATGAATCCTGCATTCTAGCTAGTTACTCAGAGGGTGAATAGCTAATTCACCTTCACCGGACAAAACCAGAGCCAACCCACAAAGTCCAAAGCCAAGTATGAAAGGTCTTTAGTGGAATTCAGTGCGTCTTTGATTGCATGAGGGGACACTTGATGACTATTGGCCTCCCCATTTGAAAATAGGACAAAGTTGCTTGCATCTTCTTTACTTTTAGCTTTCTCACACATAGAACAATTGCCACATTTCTTTGCTCTTCCATGATACATACATGGCTTTCTTTTTCTTTGTGTTCTTTGTGATGTGTGATCACCATTGTTACTTAGTGACTTAATTAAATCTATCTTTTGCTTTCCATTTAAAAATTGTGGTCTGCTACTGCTACATTATTGTTCTTATACTCAAACCAACTTCTCATTTTCGATGAATCCTGTAAAGTCTAATGGATGGTTCTCGATTTCCTTTTCAGTCTTAGTCAATTGATGAACAATGAGTTGGCAATGGCATCTAAGGATTCTCCAGATTCATAAAAACTGATTAAACTAATAACAGAAGGTGTATGTAAAAGGATTGCAAAGGATGCCAACCAAAAATGTTAGGCCAGTGAGGCATACCAACAAGACAATGTACTTGGTGGTACATTATGAAAAAATTTACTCTTGGATTCCAGAAGCTCATGCTTTATGTCATTCTTTTCAACAGATTTAGGCAAGATTGTGGTATTTTGTATTTTCAGTAACCAAGTTGCGCATGCAATCTCATGCCAAAGAAACTATGGGTGGAACAACGCTTCTTTTTTTAGTATTACGGGCAAGTGAGCTACACAACGGGGGATTTGATCAACATTGAATTAGCTTAGGAGTTTATGATATATATATATATATATATATCTTATCTTTATATTTCTAAGGTTTTTTTTTTTTTTAAAGTGGAATTAAGGTCCTTTTCACAAGTTAGGTCTAATTAAACAGTTTTCTAAGGATAAAACGATTAAAGTAGAAGATATTATATTCCACAAAATTGGGTAAGGAAGAGGATACATGTCCTTGGATTTACTAAGCCCATTTTGCCATCAATGACATACCCCCTGCACCTATTAAGACTGCAGCATATGCCCATGTTTGGAGCTTCATACTATCCTGAAGTCTCGGCCCCATAAAATCAGATGCTAAGAGATCTACCAATGCCATGTAGTTGAGCAGCCCAGCTGAGCAAGCATTTAGGAGTCCTACCACAATCAGTGCAGTTGGGCTGCTCTCACCGTACACATTTGACAGACCAATTCCTAGAGCAATCCCGAATGGAGTTGTGGATGCGAAGAAGAATACCATTGTTGCTTTCATCTTGAGTCCATATTCAGCCTGCAGAAAGATTGAATGTCCAAACGAATTAGAATAAAAGGCATCATAAAGTGATAGCAAAAACGTGTTTTGCAGTTGAAATTACAACAAAAAACTTACCATTGGATTAAAGAAAGGTCCCTGATAATAGGAGAAGACCCCTTCATCCAATAACTAATGTTTTACAATCTAAACTGTAAAACACCAAACTCTGTATATATATTAGAGAATCACCTGCAGTATACAACCACCAAGCCCCATTCCTTCAAAGAGTTGATGGAAACAAAGTGCAGCAATGAGTGGTCTTATGGTGCAGAAATTGTCTGATGCTCCCATTGCAAGACCAATAACCACCGAATGAACTACAATTCCCAACTCTAGCACCTGCACATATCAAATCAATATAGATATGTAAAATCAAGATCCGAATATTGTACATTGTGGCAAATATATTCATACATTACATGTTCGTGACTCATAATATCACACTGACATTGGCACGACCTCGAAGTCACTATTAACTTAACAACTCTTCTTGTCAACGAAAATACTATTCTAATATATACCTGAGCAATAACACGATGGCGCATTAGCGAATTCAATGCCGATTGAACTTCATTACTCTGGTGGTTTCCATGTTCAAAATTCTCCATATCTATGCTTCCTTTTTCCACAACCACATTTTCAGTACCAACCCTCTTTTTATACCAACACATGGCTAATGAATCCACCATAAGTGTCGCCACAGCCGAAAGCATTGCCACGAACGTCGTGAACGGGAACTTCCTCCACGGATTCGTGGGTAAACACGGCGACATCAAGTCGTTGAAAGAATCCGGCAACACGTGCATGTACCCAGTTGCAAGTATAACCCCGGAAGCAAATGCCTTAACCAACAAGAACAAATTTCCGTCCGGGTGAAGCGCCGGTACCAGCCTCGAAAGTAATGGCAAGCATACCCCGACGGCACTCGCTGCTAAAATCAAGCAAATGGCAATGATTTTCAGTTTCAACGATTTTTCCTTGTCGTGGCATTTGCGGTCGACGGTATCCGACTTGCATTGTGCGAATGCCGGCTTCGCGACAGCGTGGAGGAGGAGGAAGGAGAGGAGGAGCGCACGGTGGTTTCTTCCCGGAGCCATACGGTTTGAGTTTGAGTGAGCTTCCGCCGGATTGGCGGCTTTGAATTTTAAGGTTCTGCGGAGGAGTTTGACTATTCCGTAATGACAATAACGCCCTTACTTATTAAAAAATTTTCTTTAGAGTAGTTGTGTTAGTGTGGTAAATTTGGAGAAAAGTAGGGGTATTCCATAATCATGGACTGGGAAGTAGAATGCGTGCGTTGGGCGTGTGTTGGGTATGGCCCACCACGGAATTTGACTGTTACTTTCCAGCATATCACACGTCAGACTCTTCCTTTTGCTGAGCTGGAATATTGTATGATAAAAAAATTCAAAAAATTGCCACGTCATTGAAGTAAAATGTCGGTGCACTGATTAATGGGCCAATCAAGATGTATTGGGCCTGAATAAAAAATAGGGCTAGGACCCGACAACAACAGGGAAGTGTGAAATGTAAATGGCTTACATCAGGTTGGGCCCAATAACAACGAGAAGTGTAAATAGCTATAACGGCTCATCTTTAGAGGATTACCCGTTGTAGGACTCAATGTTATATGAACATTGAGAAAAGGGAACATCAGACTCTCAAAAATGCAAGTTTTCTCCAAGTTTTTCTTGATTTATTTGTATTGAATTTATACAATTTTTCATCATTCATACCAAACAGGATCAATGCAACATGAGTCACTGTACCTGAACAGAAGTGGTGTAGACTTTGGTATTGGGGCTGCAGTTAATTTTACAAACTCTTCCTCCTTGTCTGGGGAAGAGCCAGCCAGACTTCAATCCAGAGGATATCCTTGTCTCACTTCTGGCTTTTCCTTTTAACCATAGAACTCTGAATTTATGGTATTGACATGACAAGTTAAACCACTGTACTTAGTGGAGTTTTCCCTCAAGTAGTCATATTCTAACACAGTTTTTCTTAGTAAGACAGAGAATTAACATTAAATCAACTAAAATTCAATAGTCTACAGGTCTGGGGTATGCCAGCCAGATTCAGCCAAAAGAAACAAAACAGCATTACACGAATAGGAATCATGCAGAATGGGCACGACCTCAAGACCATGCTTGGCAAGAACATCAACCACCATATTCCCTTTGAGCATAATGTGCTAGACTCTGCAACTGGGAATTTTCTGAAGCAAGTTCCTGCACTCTTGAACCAAAGTACTGAGGACATGAGTATCAAGCAATAGTTGTTAATCACAAATTGGATGGCAACAAGAGAGACAACCTCAACAATATGATGGCAAAAATTCCTATCCAGAACACAGCTTGAGACGCTGCAAGTTCAGTTGCAAGGCTAGTGGAAAAACTGAAATTATAACAGAACCCGAGGATACATTTCCATGGTTGTTTCTAAAACACCTCTAGTCATAGCTGCTTTCAGCTCCATTAGTACTAGGTTTAAGGAATCCATGGTTAGGAGGTATACAGCCAATTAGCTTAGAAGAAACTCAGGTGCAGCCATCTTCATGCTCTGATGTTGACCAGAACTCTGCAACTAGTTCACAGACTTGTGCAACGATTTTCTTTCTACATTCTATTTCAGGATCCTCATAGAGGAGACTACTTCTATCAGGCCAGATCAACCAAACAGCAATGGGGAAGATAGAACACACATTAATGACTATATCATTATGTATTTCCATAATATTAAGTCCAGAAAAACAAAACCCCCCAGCATGCCCTTCATGTAATTAGAATTTAATTATAATCACTAAACAACAATGTCTTCTTCCCAGTTCTTGCTGCACTAGTGATATTACAACCTGAGTCCAGCAATAACACACAAAAAAGAAATATTTCTATTGCACCATGCTCGTATAGCCTGAAAAATGACATCCATAAACAGACTATGAATTTTGGTGCTTGCTTTTCCTCAAGTTTCTCCATACAACTACAATTGATCAAAGCCCACCTAGCAATGCACAGGCCCTAGTTAATCCTACAATCATTACATTTAGGACTCTATTTAAGCAAATTCAAGGAATTCAAAATGGTGAATAGCAACTTTAAGATATGAAATCCAAACAGGAAAAAGATCTCTTTTTTCAAAAATTACAGGGATGAGCAACTTTAGCTAGAGTTGGCTTCTTAGGCTCCTGCAAACTTATGGGACTGAGTGGCAAAGCAATCAGAGAACTTTGAAGACCAATATGATGATATGGGGTTCCACATCAAATTCAGTCACTACAAACTCATCATTTTGCTTTGTAACAGTTAAGCCAATATCAGGAAGCAAACTATCAACAACCAAGTCACTGGAATCACCTACAGCACTAACCAAATGAAAGCCTAAAAACAGCATTCCATCATCAATAACAAGTAGAAATATTCAAAACCCAGAATTCTACAGAAGCAGAAACAAGAATCACCAGTAAAGGCTAAGCAATCAGAGAACTTTGAAGGCTAATAGTGATGTGGGATTCCACACAAACATTATTCAGATCAAATAAATCTCATCATTTTGCTTTGCCTACATAAGATAACTCACTTCATAAACAAGAAACACATTTTCTGGCACGAAAAACACCTTGTTAGATTAAACTCAAATCACAGTAGAGATAAAATTCCCGCGCCAAACTTTCAATTTCGCACCTCATAAGTATACCCTTTTCTCGATTTTTCCTTGCTGCCATAGCTTCGAGAAGCAAGGGGCTGTTCGGTGCTTGAGAAAATCCTAGAATACCTAAAAATATATGTAGATCGCTTCAATTACTGTACTTAGTATACAAGAGTGTACTTCTGCCGTCTGTGTTATTAGGTTAGGGATTTGTTAGGGTTTAGTTAGGCAAGAAGACTACTTATAGAGGAAAAGGGTAGACCTGAAACTAAACGACGACGTATAGGTGGAATATCTCTCCAAAAATATATTCCATTTTATTTTGTTCATCTCAATTCCATTTTTTTTTTCTTTGTTCTGCAGTCTAATTAGTTTAGAAAAGATGAATTTCAATTTATAGGAAATTATAAAAAAAAAAAAAGAGGGTTTTTCCATTCATATATCAAAATAAAGTACTATTTAATGTTGTCTCTCATCAAAATTAAAATATTTTAATTACAAATAATAATAGATATCGACAATAAAATAATGTTATTAATTAAATAGAACTTAAAAGTAAAATAAGTAAAAGGAGATGTACCGAAATTATAATTCTGATATTTTCTCTATAAGAGTTCAAAGAAATTTTTTATTTTTTTTCTCAATAATGAGTGCGAGGATTAGTGAGAACAAGTGCTTTGCACATAAAACATAAAAAATATGCATACATGATATCTTATAAATAATGAAATCAAATAAAATATCATGTCCAAGTTAATATACAAGATGAATCACACGAATGAATCAAACAAAAGAAGGTATATACATGATGGGGCACAATTTGTGCCCACAAACACACAAATTTAATGTAATGAAGAAGCTTGGCTATCCAAAATAATCAAAGAAGATGTGATTCTTGTTCAACAAATAAGCTGATAATGCAGACAATAGGACAACCAGAATTGCCATAAAAGTGAGTGGGAGTTTAAGGTGGCCTCTCTCCATTTCCTTCACAGCATTGTTATTTGAATCTTTTATGGAAACGGCAGACTCAACATTGGTTTTACAGAATGATGCATCTTCTGATGATTCATCCACCTGTTTCAGGAAAAATCAAAGATAATTTAGATCTCGAAAATGGTTCATGGTCTTACAATCATAAACGAGAAGGGCAAAATAAATGTCTTTGTAGGCAAATTAGAAAAGTTCCCCTGGTAAGAATAAGGTTGCCATCAACCATCTCGTACAACGTTTAAAGGAAAAGAGAAATCCAAAGAGTACCTGCCTGTGCAGTTGTTGCTGAGGAGACTGCTTCATTACACATTTTTGAGTGGGTAGCTTTAGTTGAATCATCCTTGGAAAACAGCAACCCTTTGTCATCAGCATCTTCTATATCACACATAGTTCTGGACGTATTTTTTCTTTCTACACTCTGTAACTTTTCCATCAATAGTTCATTCTCGTTTGTCACTGAACACAGCTGTAGATAGAACACATAGGGTATGGATGAGTGCATTATTTCAGTAAGCCCATTATAATTAATAATCAACTATTGTTCAATATGTTTCTGTCAATACCTGCTTCTGGATGCGCTCTCTTTCTGTGGATAGTTTCAGAACCATGTCCATGATTATCTTGGTCCTGTGATTAATTTCCTTAGCTCTTGCTTCTTTTGCATCATTGGCTTGGTCCAAGGATGCCTCCAAGCATTGAATTTTGCCCCTCAGGATGCTAATTTCTTCATTAAGTGTGAAATTGGATTCAGATAATTCTATACACTGCTCCTCTACCTCCTCGGTTTTACTTTCAGCTTTTGAAACTTTTGAATTTAGATCTGATATTAATGTTTCCATATCCAAAATTGCAGAGTATAACATATTCATCTGCTCTTGACTTGCTTCAGAAGATGCCTTTGCATGCTGTAGTTGATTCTCCAACTCATGCGATTGCTTCTCAAGTGAGGCCACCTTATTTGTCTTGTTCTCATCGTTACTTTTAAGAAGATTCAACTCTTCATTAAGCTCCAAGTTTGCATCTGTTAACTCAGTAACCTTGGCTTGTGCACTTTCAGCCCTACTTTCTGCTTCATAAATGTTATCTTTCAGTGACTCAATAACACTTTCCATTTCATGAAGCTGCTCTTGACTTACTTCATTGCAGTCACTTGCATCCTTCAGCTGGAATTCAGACTGTTTCAATTGTTCCTCAAGTAATATCACTTTTTCCCTCAAATCAAATACTTCAGAAACTATCGCAACTTGTTCCACATTGCTGCTTTCAAGCTTCTGTAACACAAGGTTTTTGGCATTCAACTCCTCCATGCAAACCTGAAATTTAGATTTAAGCTCAGCTTCTCGTTGGATTGAGCCATTTAAATTAAACTGAGCAACCTGAAGTCGACCAAGCAATTCCTTTGAAATCCCCATGAGTACCTCAGCAGCATTATCTGCCTCCAAAAATCTTCCCCAAACAACTTCTGCCGCTTCTTCCATGCGAGAAGCTACCTGTTCAGTGTAATGTAGCTTCAGCTTCACCTGTTCTTCATTTTGTCCTAATACTGATAATTTCTTCTCAAGGTCTAGCTCTCTTGCAAGAGATTTCTCCAGCATCCGTAGAATATATCTCTGCTGTTCAGCAGTCTGCTCCTTTAACTTTCCGTTGATATCTGATGGTAGAGCATTGGCTGATATATCCAAGGCCTCATCATTGTTACCTGTTAATATAAGTAAGTCTTAGCGAAGTGAAAAGATCACAAAGGTATTGTTAACATCATATGTCTTTCATTACTTGTATTGGATGGTTCGTGATAAGCCAAAATTGTAACTTACAGTTTGCAGGCCTGAAATATGAAATGGATCTCTGAAACTTGATTAAGTGCATTTTCACTTCCAAGACCCGCTCTTGACATTGTCTCAAAGATTCTTCAGAATCACGCAACTTCTCTCCCATTATAAGGAATAGTTCTCTAAAATGTCTGCCTGAAGATATTTTATGACGGGCATCAACAATTTCCTCTTTTAGTGTATCCAAGAAACTTTCCACTTCTCTTAACTCAGAGTCTAAAATTCCAGACAAAAGATCAAATACCAATGCGTTTTCAATGAATTTAGCTGACATATCATTGTTCTCCAAGCTCATAACTTCAGGATCATCATCCCATCCCAAAAGGAGCATCAAAAGTACATGCAAGTTTGCCAATTTCTCAGAAGAATATGCCAAGTCCATATCAGCCCTGTTTAAAAGAATCATAGTGCTCTGCATCTCTTGGATGCGCTCTCCACTTGATGAGACTTCTTCATGTTCTGACTCAAGATTGTTAGCATACACATTGCCAACAGCAAAGTCAGCAGTTCCCATGGCTCCAATACTTTGGTTTGATTAGCTGGGGAAGACCAGAAAGAAGCTTAGAAAAAAACACTCACCTTTTCATTCAACTTATAAAGAAATGAACCTTTGAAGCCGACTAGTGTAAGAGAAAATGAAGTATGAACATACAATCATGTCCAAACATTGCTAGACAGTGGTTTTGCTACATGTGAAATGGAAGGAAATCATGCATGCCAGTCTAGAGGCATGTTTATCTCACAGATTGTGCTTACAACTGCAGGGTCCAAATGTAAGCTAACAGCTTTGTAAAGCAAACCAGCCTATTACAAATGGTATCAAACCAGTCTTGACGCAAGGACAGAGGGGCACTGTGGCATGGAAAACACAGAAAGTGTGGATCCCATTGATGATAGCACTAGCCACTAGAGATCAGCTATAACCAGCTGGTGAGTGATCCATTACGAGTCAACAATCCCCTTCAGTGTTCCCTCATCAAAGTTGTTGGACCACTACAGTCAAAGCCTATGAATGTTTGGTTACAGCATCCAACATTCAAGTTCATAACTAACTTCTCAACAACCAAAACCTATGTAACTAGTATCTCAAATGTGCCTTCAGGATAACAATTAAATCCAATTTTCCTACAATAAAACTCGGGGACAACTTCAAGTTGAGAGGACAATTCATTTGAATTTAGATCCACATCGTGTTATTAACTTCAGTGCCTCTCTAAAGGTCTAGGAAACAGATCTAAAATGACAAACCATCAAGCATTGCTATCGAGGATTTCTTACCTAACAACTCCCAAAAGCTCACTTCTCGATAAAGATTGAGCAATTAATGCCTTAATAAAAGTCAGATCAAAAGCTAAAAACTTTTCATTTTAAAATGAATCCCATCTTCACTAACAACTTTAACTTCCACCGACATGAGAATCTGATATCATAAAACGACACCCATCTTCATTAAACCGAGGAGTTGCTCAAACCAGTAGGCTGACAACCAAAATTAATAAACATACCAACTAGAAATCTAAAAGTTACTAAATTATTTCATCAAAAAGCCTCAAAGTCAGATGACTAACAACCTAGTATTAACCACAAACCTTCTTCCATTAAATCCAAGCATAATTCACCAGTCACCAACCTGTCAGAGCTACGTGTACAAACAAAATCCTAGAAACCAGAATGGTAAGTACTACAACACACACAATTCAGTACAATGTTAAGTGCATCAACAATTTAGCAAGAAATTCAAGAAAGAGGGTTAAAGATGATACCTTTGGAGGAAAATCTTGATGGGTTTTACCAAGATTTGAAGATGGAAAACGGCCGGCCGGAAAGAACCCCAGACAAGAATGGTTCCAGTTTAATTGCCACTCTTTTTATATAATACCGTTGAACTCCCGTGATCAAGGCATTAACGAGGGAAGGGTCTAACGTGAGCCACAAGTGTGGTGATGCGTCAACACGAGTGAGAGTGGTGATGATCGGTGAAGTCTAGGGAACCGGGACGACGTGGCGGCGGCGCACGTTAGCAACCACTGCCAACTCCACCGTTGAATTATCACGGAGGGGACAGCCAATATAAAAAACAAAGGAGATACGACATGGGTGACGTCAGCGGAGCGGGCCGGAGCGCGGCGGAGCGGCCTTTTTAGGCCCATCATGATTAGCGGACACCCATTTCTAAAGTTGAAGACCAAGGAAGGGATTGTTTTCTTTGTACATTAAATTATAAATTATACAAAAAGGGATAGTTTTTTTTTTTTATTTCTAAATATCTTTTCACCCAACTTAACTCAAAATTCGAATTTAAAATCTTCAATTTAAAATTTCAAACTTTTAATAGTTGACCCATTCCACTAAGTTCCAAGGAAGGGTTTGTGGTTTGTTAATAATGGTACTCTTTTATGGACCAGCGGATCACATTTTTGACAATGGTCCACTCTGGATTTTTAGGCTATTATGTTGGCCCACTCTATATTGGTTTGGGCTACCTAACTTTTGTAGTTAGGTCAGATGCAGGCCTGTGAAGCTGTGCCCAAAAATTTGACTCTTTTTTTAACGCTAAAAAGGACCTATTTTTTTGGTAACGAAAAGGAACCCATATGAATTATTGCATTAATCATTTTCCTAGCGCAACATTTGAGAGGGGAGAATAGAAATTTAAAACAAAAACAATAATATAAATCATTAAATAATTTTTTTTTATCATGCATAAAAGTTTCTTCATTGAATAAATAATATTTTGTAATTTAATATAATTTAAATTATAAAACACCGAAACTAAATTTTGAATTTTTCACATGTCCAAACTTTCAAAATCCCCTAAAATAGAAACTATTTTTGATATATCTTTTAAACCCTTAAACCCACCATCGATGTGTAAGAAAAACGTGTTTTCAAATAGCAAGCAAATATCTTATCCTTCTCCTTTTATAATGGAAACATTGCCTTCTAATTCTAAAGACTTTAGAGGACCTTTCTCAAGATGGAGGACAAAAAAAATCATAAAATCCAACAAAGATGGAGACGGATATTTATTTACTTTGTTTTTTGATCCTGAAACCCATCACTTTAAACTTAAGAGTGCATGTTTAACTAACTTTCGTGTGTTATTTTTCATAGTTAGGTCAATTTTGCTTTCTTGGATGGATTCGATAGGAACACTAGTTATTGCACCGAAAGTTTTTTGGTACACTTGTAATCAATAAGCTGGATGTTGAGTGGTTTCACTAATATACACTGCTAGAAAAAAAAAATATTTTGATTGAAAAAAACTTAATTTGATCAAGTATTTTAATAGAAATATGCTTTAATCCAATTAAAAGGTATTTAATGTAATAACTTAGTCTAAAATTATTTTGGTCAAATATATTGATGAAAATAGAAAAGCGTCAATTAACGTAATCATTAATTTGGTCAAATATTTTATTTAAATTATATTAACAATAAAATAATGAGTATTTTGATCATAAATTTTGACCGAATTAATTAAGTAATTTTTGAATTAATTTAGTTATGTTTTTTGATAAAGAATTTTGACGAAAATAATTGTCTCCTTTTTTCTATTTATAAATTGTGTTAGTATGACGCTTTATTTCTTAAACTTTTTTAA
>BPVZ01000133.1:403084-413785 GCA_020521535.1 Rubroshorea leprosula | reverse complement strand
ATAATTATATCATTACAAATTCAACCAAAAGTAACACTCTCATCCATTCCCTTCTCATGAGTTTTCATTACTCTCAGCTAAATTTAAGGTTTTGAATATAAATCTCTAATATAAATTCTCAAATTTTACACTATTTTAGACCCCACGTCTATAGGAAAGCTTTTGTTTTTTTGGGTTTTTAATTTCTTTGAATTTTGAATTGCATTTTCCCATCAATTATAGTGGGCCGTTTTGTTTAAAAATAATACAAGGACAGCTGGTTTGAGTGGGGTGTGTTTTTGAATGCTGATGGTACGATAAAAGGTTTTAAAAATACAAATTTTGTCTTTTTTAATTAAAGGCTATGATTTTTTTTTAATTTTTAAATTATATAATTATTTTTTAATTTTTCTAATTAAATAAAAATACAAACTCTACAAATTTTTTATTTAAAATTCTATTAGATGCGAGAGTGATATGATAAGAGGTAATTTTAAACAAAATGTTTTTTAATAAAGTTTTAAATATACAATTCATAAAATTTGTATTTTTATTTAAAAATGTGAAAGATTGCCCGCTTGATTTATAGAAAAAAAGATCTTCTTTATTTTTTTATATGTGGTATTATTTTTTTTTCTAAAAATAATATAGTAATAATGTCATATTCCCTCAATTTGATTTAGTTATGATAGTTTTATATTTGTATAAGGTTTGACAATATAATTTTATATATTATTATATGTTTGATTTTTTTTATTTAGGACATGAATAATATATATATTCATTTATTTAATATCATATTATTATTGTAACCTACAATTTTAATCATACTATCTCTAGCCATTTTTTAACTATCATAATTCCTTAATTTTATGCAAATTAATTTAATGATTTTAAATAGAAGACAAATAACAATTAAAAATTTATTTGATTTAAGTGAAAATAATAATAAAAAATTACATATAAAAAGATAAATTTTTTCAGTTGTCATCTATTTATAATTATTTTTAAATTAACTTTATAAGCATATGTGAATTGTCATGAGTAAAATTTTACCTTTAAAAATAGATAATTTATCAAAACTATTTGTACAAAATAATGCTAAAAAAATTCAAGCATATATTTCCATTATCATTCGCATCATTGCTTTAAATCATTACTTCTTAACCACTTAATCAAAATGGAAATTCCATCTTCTCTGTTTTCTTGTTTTTAATGTGAAAATGGCATATTTTTAAGAGATTTTTAAGAGATGAAAAATTTTCACCAAGTTAATTATGTAGCCTTTACTCTTTTGCCTTTTGTGTTTTGTCGTGCCTAAGTCACTAGCATGGGTGTCAATTTCGTATCCATTTATTGATCTTGATGGAGAAAAGAAAAAGGCGATTCTTATTTTTATTTTAAGGAAGGAAAAGCATATGAATGATGGGTGTGGGGCAGACACCAAGGCTCCAAAGAAGTAAGAAATCGAATGGTGGGACTAGATTGAACGAGGTTAGGGAACATTACATGATTGCCTATATATACATATTCACAAGCGTATATATAACGATTTAAATTCATAATTTTAATTTTAAATTAAAAATTTTTAATTAATAAGTATTAATTCCACTAAAATTTATGATTAATAGGGACTACACACTACTCATTTATCTCTTGTTTATGATTAATGAGGACTACACACACTACACATTTATCTCTTTTATATATATGTTGGGATGTATATGTGTTTCTTAATTTGAATATTTGATGATAGCAGTATATATTCAAATAAAAACTTTGAAGGTTGAAGAGGAAAAAGGTTTCATATGAACGGCGCTTATACATGAGTTAGTGAAATGAACTATCCATTAGTTCTCTTAACATTGGTCTCATCGGTTTATCCCGGGTTTATACACAACCACCCTGTATTTTGTTCATTTGAAAAAGAAAATTAACTACCAGCCTACCTTCTTTTTTTTTACAAAAAAAAAGGGGAAAAATCCTTACTTGGTTCGACTACCATATAAATTTATTTTATTTATTTTTATTTTCGCAGTCACCTTGTTTGAAATTAAGAACATGTTTTGTTTAACGAAATGGAAGAGAGATTTGAGACAATTTTGAAGCAACTTGTTAAAAAAAAAAAATTGGAAGAAAGGGGAAGAAAAGAGTTTTCTTTTTTTTTATTATAATTATTTTTTTTAATTCCCTCCATTTCAAAATGAAAAAAGGGAGCTTTTCCCTTCTCCTTCAACGATTTTCATCAAACCAAAAGTATTTTGAATATCACATATCAAATTTTAACTAGTTGTGTATAACATTGGAATAAGATCGAAAAACATTATCTCTAAATTGCAAAACTCATCTTTAGGATTTGAGTGAATGAGATTTTATTTTATTATTTATTTTTTTAGCCAGCCAAGTAGGATTTATTGATAAATTGTATATAAAAGAAATAAATGTTGGAAAAATGAAATTGAAATAATATAAAAGTATTGATTTTTTTTATTATGATTAGGGTGTTTTCCATTTAGTTTTTATGTACTTTAAAATTAATATCTTTTTAAGCAATTTTAAGAACCCTCACATTAGCATTACACATTTAAGAAAATTAATTTTTCTTTAGATACTAGTTTCAAAACTTTAATTCTAAAACTAACATATAAGACAATACTTAATTATTAGTTAATCTAATGTTGGAGTTATAATATAAAAATATTGAAGGTATCGCTTATTGTTTGATTTTAAACAATTCTTAGAGAAAATTTTAGATTATTATTAAATGGAAAATCCCATATTGATTAAGGAATTTTTTAATTCCTCGTAACATTATAATAAGATAGCATATCCCTTCTTCACATCACATATGATTGATGGTTTTATAGATGTTAAAGAATGTTAGGATTCTTTAAATGATATTAGAGCATGTTAGGATTTTTTTTTTTTTTATCATGAAAAAATGTCTAAAATTAAATCATTTGATAAATTTGGATTTGATTAAATTAAAGAAGGTTTAGTTTTTTTAAAGAAATGTAGGCCCAAATGAAAACATTAGATTTAAAAATGACCCATATGGATATGAAGCCTGTGAATTGTAGCTGAAGGAGGAGCAATTCGTGCAATGGATGCAAGATACAATAGGCCCAATATAATGCATCAATAGAATATAGAATCATTTACGTATGAACATTCAACATATGTAAATATGCTAACAATTCCCAAAAAAACAAAAAAAGAAGTTTATTTTTTAAAAATTGATAAAGAATTCAAAATTAACTTTAAAAATTATAATTGGAAACAACTAAAAAAAAAAACAAATAGTCTATTTTAATAATTTCGGGGTAAGTCAAAACAAGCAGAAATGAAAAAGTTAATTAAAAAAAAATCAAAGTAGGATTGAATGTTTATCCCTCTTTGACAAATTTTCTATTACAAGCAAGTAATGACTTTTGGGGCATTCCTCTCAACAAAAATACATTAGAGTAAAATTTCCATTTTTGAGAAATATATGAGACTAAAAATGGAAGGTATAATATCAAAAAAAATTGTCAATTTTTTGACTTGATTTAAAATCAACAACTTCAGAAATGGAATGGTCAAATAATCCCTAGAATTGAAAATAAAGGGAACACAAAACATTGATTTGCGACTAAAGCAAAAAAATTTAAAGAACCTAATGAATTAGGATTTTTCTACTTATGTCCTGATTATGGCAATAAATACCCCCAAACATAAATCCTAAAAACAGCAGCAGAACTTCCTGTTATCTGTATGCAAATTGAGTTCAGGTTCATTTCTCTTCCTTCTCCTCTAGTGCACCGTTTGATCTTCTGTTAAACTTGAATCGTCTTTCTCATGTTTTTGCTTTTCCAAGGTTTCAAAAGCTTAGAGTTTTGTCATAGTGGAGACCATGTGGAAGAACATGCTTTCTTATGGGATCTCTAATTTAGCCCTCTTTCCTCTCTCTGCCACCAAGAAAATCCCACTGCATCAACTAAAAATGGAGCCAGGAATTGGAATTGGAAACAGAGCCATCTGGAATTTTGAGTTCCAGTTCCCATCTTCTAAAAACCCTTCATATTTTCTCTGCTTTTCATGTTCTTCAATTGGAAAATTTTTCGTAACTTCTGATTCCAATTCCCAGGAAACCACTCCCCTGCCCTTTATATCTTCATGATCCAAAACCACTTTCACATCTAAATTTGATTAGAAAAAATCATGTTTAGTATAAACATGGAACTTTTCCTGTTAGTAATTATGGAATTACAAGCTAGACTCCAGATATGGCCAAAATTTCATGTTAGACTAGCATATGGGGAACAGTAGCCCCCATGGAAACCGGCCAAACTATTCTTGGCATGCAAAAAACTAACCAACAAGTTTTTCTCGTTGATTGCATGGCGGCAGACAGGCGCAAAACATACGTACCTTTCTTACTACGTTATGCTAATATCAACCAAAGTTACATGGACCACTTCCCCTGGATCATTTCTTGGGTAATGAAACATGTACACAACGGAATTAAATTGATGAGTTTTCTGTTGGAAATGGTATTGAGATTCCCATAAAATCAATCCCAACCAGACAAATCATGCAGGTGACTCGAATGTTCATGGCATAATCTAGTATTTTATTCAAATATCATTCTTATAACTCAGGGTGGATGTTGGAAACCATGGTCCTCCAAGATTGACCTGGGTTTGCAATATATATGATTATATATATAGCTACCTAGCTATATAGGTGCTAAGTCCTACATTTGACATGGTCTTTAATCTCTCTTTAAAATCTGCTTTGTGTTTTTCTTCTTAATTTTCCCCTTTCTGCAAGTTACGGATTTTGAAGGACATAGAATTCCTACTAATCTAGCAGAAAAGGATTAATGGCTTTTGCAAGGTCAACGTCGATGTTGATGATGTTACTCCTTTTCACTGCATGGTTCTTCTCTGCACAAGCCAGCCGTCAGCTTTCAGGTATATTGATTCTTCTTCGTCTTGCTTATGTCTTTCACCTAAATTGCTATATGTGTGTGTGTGTGTGTGTGATAATATTGTTTTTGTAATGCTCTGTTTGCGATAATTTCAGGTGGAATTGCAGGGGCAAAGAAAGACATTGTTGAAACCGAAGTTGCTACTGCTCCTACTAATGGCTTAGATGGAGGAAAGAAGGCGGAGGAGGACGACAGCAAACTTGTGAAGCTGGAGAAAGTAAAAGTTAAGGGTGCTGAGAAAAAGCAGAGTGTTAGCCATTTCTCAGATGAAGCTGATGAGACAGGATTTGTGGCTTTCAATGTCGATTATCATGGTCCTACGCATCACCCTCCTAAGAATAATTAACCAATAAATTACAGTTAGTATGAGTAGTATATATATTAGAAAGAATCAAATAAATAATGTTGGAGAATAGTAGTGAATTAGGGTGTAATCCAACTATGAATGCTAAGTGATGTTATGGTTTAATTCTGGTTTACATGATTACACTAATCTCCTTTAATCCATCTTATGTTACATTTCCTTTTTCTTTTTTTCTTTTTTTCTTTTTTTTGAATCCGGTGTGTTTGTTATGTTTTGGCTGTCTAATTGTTGTTTGTCAATTGAATTTCACTAAAATCATGGTTTTTCTTTTATTTGAATTTTTATGGTGAAAATTAGCCACGGTTTTTAATTCCAAGTAAGTAAAGTCTCTAGGTAGGAAGAGCAATGCTAGGGGCAGTTGCCCCCTGCATTCGCCAACCAATGCCTGCGCAGCAATTTGGCTACGTTTGCCTTGCTTTTAACTGTGTGACCTGTAGCAACTGTTGTTTACCGGTTTAAATAAAAGTGTGAGAAAGAAATTTAAGGAAAATTCTTAATCTTTTTATTTTAAAATAATTTTGAATTTTTTAATTTATTTTTAAATTAAAAACTTTAAAATTATTCGTGTATATAATACTTTAAACCAAAAAAAAAATAAAAAGAAAATTTTATAATTAAATAAATAATTAAAATAAATAAATAAATAAAAATACTCCTATTAATTTACTAGTCTATAGAAATGAAAAATATAACAAATTTAAGACGAATTTAAAATTAAAAAATGACAAATATTTTGAACAAATGGAGGCTCTTGCTTTGAGTCACAAAACGGTGGGTGAGCTTCTGAGTCACTGCGGATGGAACTGAAGCACCTCACCTCACCTCTGTTCTGGAAGCTGAAGGATATCACAAGATTGAGGCATAAGATAACAGTACAAGTAATTTCTGAATTTCCATTTTTATTTTAATTAATTATTTTGATGAGTCTTTCTACCTATGCACATGTTAAGAAAACACCCAACAGCGGTGGGTTTCGGCATGTAAGTGGTGTGGCAACGATGGGTTTCAGCGAGGAAGGGAGTCCATCAGCGATGAGGAAGAGAATGGGACACAGTGGGAGAGGAGGAGCGTGTAGTAATGTGTTCGATTAGAGAAGAAAACACCTAGCAGCGGTGGATTCTAGCATATATGGAAGTGGTTCAGCAGCCATGGGCTTCAGCGAGGAAGGGAGTCCAGCAACGATAAGAGAAGAGAATGGGATTCCATTTGTTGAGGATGGAGAATTGGTTTATAGAAGATGAAAAATCCCAATACAAAGGCAAAGACGTTGTGTTCCATCAAATATAAACATATATGTAAAATTTAATAAAAAATTATAATTTAATGTAAAACATATAATGTGCTTTATCTATTTTTCCATCAAATGAAAACATATAATGTAAAATTTAGGTTAAATGCTAATTTTAATCTCTCAACTTTATGGTTTTGCACTTTTTTAGTTTTTAACTTTTTTTGCACATTTTTTATCCCTCAACTCCAAATATTGCATAATTTTGATCTCTTCGTCAATTATCTATGACATGACAATTAAAAAATTCCACACAATTAAAAAATTCCATAGTGACATTTTTTTTTTATAACATGACAATGACACATCATATAATTTGATTACGTATATAAATAAAAATATCAAATCGGATGTCAAATTAGATTATCATTTATATTTTTAATAAAAAATATAAAGTTACCTTAATACCCCTATCTCCCTCTCTTGATCCATCTTCTTCCCCTCTTTCGATCCATCTTCTTCCCTTCTATCTTCCTCTATGTAAAGCTAATAGATCTGGATTCTGTCAAACCCAACAAATCTGGATTCTGTCAACCCCAACTAGAGTTCGATGGAACCCATCTGCTTGGTTCCTTGAACCCAGTAGAATTGGGTTCCGTTGAACCCAACTGTTAGGTTTAATGGAACCTAATAACCAATCAACGGAACCCAGCAAATGTAACTTCTTCTTTGGCTTTCCATCCTTAGTTTTTAATCTGCTTGTTGTACTTGTTCTTTATAGGTTTTTTCAAAATTTGGAGTCGATTTATTGGAATTTGATTAGGGTTTGATTGAGATTATTTATCACCAAGTTAATGAGAAGTTAGTTTGATTTGATGAGATTTGTTAGCTTTGATGAAACCTATCAAGTGGATTTTGTTAAAATCAGCAGTTAGATTCAACAAAACCTAAATTATGTTGGGTTCAACTGCAACTGGAGTAAATAGGAAGAAAGATGGATCAAGAGAGAGAGACTTGGTACTAAGATAATTGTATTGTTTTTTATTTCATTTTATTAAAAATATGAATATTAATGTGATTTAGTGTTTTTTTAATCCACATAACAAATTTATAATATATTATATTGTCATGTCATAAAAAAAAAATTAAAAAAATGTTATTTTGGAATTATTTAATGGTTATGTCAAAAAAAACTGACGAATGAATCAAAATTGTGCACTTCTTAGAGTTAAATGGCAAAAAAAGTGCAAAAAAAAAATTGAGGGATTAAAAAAAGTGTAAAATTTAAAGTTAAGAGACTAAAATAAACATTTAACTTAAAATTTAATAAGAGTTTAATAATCGAGATTACTATGATAATTAAATTAAAAAAAGATAGATATAGTGTAAAAAGGGCCATTTAAATCTAGTTTATAATTTTAATTAAAGGGTAATTTATTTGCACTTAGGCTTTCGGGTCAAGTGGCATCAGGTCACGTATAAGTGCATTCTCCCACCCCAGAATAATGGCTTGAATTCGGCTCCTTGCGAATTTTTTTTTTAAAAAAAGGAAATTTATTCTGTTTATAGTGTTAACACAAAGTGATTTTTGAATTAGTTTTGATTAAGTTTTGATTTAATTTAGAATTTTAAAGAATAATTTATCCAATTTATAATGTAAATATATAGTATGAATACAAAGTGATTTTTTAGTTTTACTTTAATATATCTTTAAATACTATTTTTTATCAATAATTTGTATAAAAAATTTTATTTTTAACATTAATAGTAATACTACATTAAATAATTTAATTAGATAATTGATAAAATTTAAATCAAAATTCTTTTTCGTACAAATAATAAATATAATAATTATGCCCTTAATCTGTACTCAATTAACATCTTAGAAATTTTTTTTATTTATCAAATGATTTTTATTAAAAGTGACGTACCTTTCAAATGCTTTTATGTAATTTAATTTAATTTAATTTATCCCTTTTTTTTCTTTTTTTTTTTTAAGATGATTTAATATAGGTGATGTCCCTCCTCCGATCCAATACGAAGACGTTGGGCTTCTAAACATACTGTATGAGTTGGGTCCATGAAGAGGTACTACAATTTGATTTCCAATCTAGTTTTTGGTTTTGGGTTTTTGTTATTATGGACCATGGCCCAGAATTCTTTCTTCTTCTTATTCTTTTTTCCTTTTTCTTATTATTATTTTTTTAAAACTTTTTCTTCATCTGACATCTTCATTTTTTGGGCGTATTTTATGGAAATGTTTATAATAATTTAATATGAATTTCGATAATATATGGTCAAAATTAGTTAAAAACAAAAAAAAGGGTTAAATTTACATGAAAACTTTGTAAATATTAAGAAATGGTGTGTGTAGGAGGGATTGAAGTAGAATGTAACTAAGAACTGGTGTAAATTTTTAACCATGAATGAAGGTGCATACTTCTTAATATTAGCAGCATATCAATAATTAAAAATAATACTTAATGATGCAATATATTCTGTATTACAATATTCTTAATTTCTAAATCAAACAAGACAAAATAAACTTATTGACATAATAAGTTAAGATATAATAGCAATCCATTCTCCAAAGATAAGGACTCATGCATGCTACACCACTCAATGGTCAAGATTCCCTCAATCTTTCCATTCGAACAACATCCACCATCTGATCAGATAAACACTCAAACATAGTGCAAAAAACCAAAGTTTGAAATTTCTAACCATGGTTAATTTTATTGGCTTTCTCTTGTTTCTGAGTTCCTGGAGAGAACCGAAGGTTGGTTAGGTTCGAAAACCAGAATTCTTTGGTTTTATTCATTTAGGGCATTTAAAATTTTTATTATCATTCTCGTTTTTTTTTTGTACTAAAAATATTAATTATTATGTCATAAAACGTGGATTTAATGGGATTGTGGCTATGTGTGGTTGAAAAAAAAAACTTAAAAGAAAGAAAGAAAGAGAAGTTGAATGTTTTGTGGCCTTTGTTACTTGAGTTAATATTTTATATTTTTAAGATAATAAAAAATTAAAAAAATCGACATTGATAATACAATATAATATTGATAAATGAAGTTTAAAACTCTGTCCTGTAATCTTTAATACACACAATTTTAGTTTCCTCCAATAAATTAACTTTAAAGTAAATAATAATAATAAGGCACATAAATATTTTTGCCAATTTAAACACATAACTTTAGATCATTCATGAACAATAATAAAGAGTTGTATGAAAAATTATGTTATGGGACCAAGATTAGAGATCTTTAAAGAAATTTGCAATGCAAATGTGATGAATTTTTTTGTTTCACTTTCCTCATCTTTCCTTTCATTACTTTCTCATGCAATTGCACACTAAATAATGGTGATTAACTTTCTACTTTCTTATGTAGATAATAGAGATTAAATCTTCTCATGCATTTATATTATGATCAATTGCTATTTGGTGAATACATGATTTATTTTTCTAACTCATATCATTCTTCTAGGTTATATATAAGACTTGTTCCTTGTATGGAAATGATATGGAAGAAACAAAAAGAATAAAGCTTCTTCATAATCACTTTTTGCTTCTCTTTATCTTTATATTTCATACTTCTTTTTTAACTCGTTTTTCTTTATTTTACAATATATGTTGTAGTTTTTTCATTGTTCAGAAATCATGCATGCCTAATGCCAAGTGAAGAGTATTTTTGCATTCTTTTTGAAAATAAGTAACCATTTTATTTTATTTTTAAAAAATAGAAATACAAAAACTCGAATTATGAACACTTGTCACAGCTAAAAACATGAAAAGGTCACCACATGGTAGAATTTTTTTTTTCATATATATTGTAACCATGTGAAGCAAATCCTATTGAAATCATGAAAAGTAAATCATTTATATTATAATTTGTTTAAAATTATCTTTTTCTTCTTCAAGAATCAAATTTTAATTAATGAGGTGATCTCTTATATCAATTAAAATGCAATCCATTGCGTGAGTTCATTGCAAACTTTTCTCCACATGGGCTTTTATAATTTATGCCTTCGAAACCCACCAAAAATCATATCTTCACCAAATGTATCCATCAATTAGTGAGTAAAAAAGGCTTAAAAAGCAAAAAATCTTCCTTCCCCAGCACCACCACCTTTTGCTTTCCTCTTCCCTACTTCCTC
>BPVZ01000133.1:311548-326688 GCA_020521535.1 Rubroshorea leprosula | reverse complement strand
AAAACTAATAAAATTAATATTTTTATTTACACTTTTTTTTTTAAAGCACAGAAGTTTTGTTACTGGGCCTTATTAACTAAATTGGACTGTAATTTGAAGTTGAACTCTTAAGAGTGGGCCTTTTTAAGGCATGATGTCGGTTCGATGCTTTTACAATACGCAGCAAAATCCCAGTCCCTCTCCCTACCCTCTTGCCTTTTCCCTTCGTCTGTGAATTCTCCCCTTCCCCTTCGAAACCCTAAAACCGAAGGTCTGCTCTGCCCAAGCTCAGGTACTGTCTTTTCCTCTCGTGTTTTACCTGAAAAAACCCTAATTCTCTCGTTCTCTAGCATCTTCGGGAACTCTCAATCCCTAGTTCTCAAGCTAATCTTTTTTTTCTTCGTCGATAATCCATTTTTACTCGTGTGCTGATTGAAACCGATGAAAGTTTTTTCTTCTTAATTAGATCTGTTTGGTTTCCAAGAAAAAAAAAAGTCAAGGAAAAAGTAAATCTCAGCTTCAGTCAATCTGTTTCAGTTTTATATACCATTGATGCTTATTAGATGCATACCTGTGAAATACAGGTTTTTTTTTTTTTTTTGAAATTTGAAAATTCCTTGACTGTCAGGTTTTTTGGTGGTGCAGAGAAATTGGCATAGTTTTTGAGGTCTAATGCAACCGTAAATCGGGATTTCATTAGTTTGCTCTAAAGATTAGTAGGAGGGGTGTTAAAGTGTTTTAATTCTTAGTAGCCCATGACATCCATTGATCTGATTGTAAGTAATAGGAGGAAAAAAGTACTTTAATCATTTATCGTTAGCTCAATTTGCTAAGGATCTTTGGTTTTTCTCTCATGTTTTCAATATGAAGTTTTTATTTGATTTTGGGATGGACTAATCTGGTTTGCCTGGAATTTGTTAGTTGCAGGTAGAAAATTTCTTATAGGTGGAACTCTGTTGATGCTGGCTGCTTTCTCTGTACCTTTGCTGATTGTTTTGTAAAAATGCCAGGCACGTTGCCAATCTTGCCTCTTCCAGCACCTCCTTCTGATGGAAATCTTGGGCCTCTGCCTGCATCTCAACTGCCAGAGGAAACGGAGGAAGATAAATCAACAAATGAGGAGCAGAACAAGGCCAAATTGGCTCCTGCCTCAGTTGCAACTCACACCAGGAGTATTGGAATTATACATCCTCCCCCAGATATCAAAAACATTGTGGATAAAACGGCTCAGTTTGTTGCAAAGAATGGACCTGAATTTGAGAAAAGGATTATCGCCAACAATGCTAACAATGCAAAGTTCAATTTCTTGAGTGGCTCAGATCCCTACCATGCTTACTATCAACATCGTTTGTCTGAATTCCGTGCTCAGAATCAGTCTTCCACACAGCAACTTCCTTCCCAGCCTGCAGAATCTGCTGTTCCTGAGTCAGCTTCAACAGTTTCTGCTGGTGTTGTTAATGAAGAAGCAGCGAAGCCTGATCCCTCTGCCCAGTTTAGACCACCTCCCCGCAAGAATCTTGAACCACCAGAAGCAGCACAATATACTGTTAGACTTCCTGAAGGTATTACTGGGGAAGAACTTGATATTATAAAGCTCACTGCACAGTTTGTGGCTCGAAATGGGAAGTCTTTCTTAACAGGATTATCTAGTAGAGAGATGAACAATCCCCAGTTCAACTTTTTGAGGCCAACTCATAGCATGTTTACATTTTTTACTGAACTTGCTGATGCCTATTCAAAAGTGTTGATGCCACCGAAGGGTTTGACAGAGAAGCTGAGAAAGAGTGTCTCAGACATGACTACTGTTCTTGAACGGTGCTTGCATCGCTTAGAATGGGAGCGCTCACAGGAACAGGCAAGGCAGAAAGCTGAAGATGAAATTGAGCAGGAGAGACAGCAAATGCAAATGATTGATTGGCATGATTTTGTTGTGGTTGAAACTATAGACTTTGCAGATGATGAAGATGAGGACTTACCTCCTCCAATGACCCTTGAGGAGGTTATAAGGAGGAGCAAGATATCTGCTATAGAAGAAGATGAAATTGTTGAGCCTGGAAAGGAGGTAGAAATGGAAATGGATGAAGAAGAGGTCCAGCTCGTTGAGGAAGGCATGAGAGCTGCTACACTTGGAGAGAATGATAGTGAAAAGAAGGATGTGAAGGTAAATGAGGAACCAGAACGACCAATGAGGATTGTGAAGAACTGGAAGAGACCTGAAGAGAGAATCCCTGCAGAAAGAGACCCTACCAAGTTTGTTGTTTCTCCAATTACTGGAGAGCTAATTCCCATTAATGAGATGTCTGAGCACATGAGAATTTCCCTCATTGATCCCAAGTACAAGGAGCAGAAAGAGAGAATGTTTGCTAAGATTCGGGAGACAACACTTGCTCAGGATGATGAGATCTCAAGAAACATTGTGGGGCTTGCACGAACACGTCCTGATATCTTTGGTACCACAGAGGAAGAAGTATCTAATGCTGTGAAGGCAGAGATTGAAAAGAAGAAAGATGAGCAACCAAAGCAGGTTATATGGGATGGGCATACTGGAAGCATTGGGCGTACTGCTAACCAGGCAATGTCTCAAAATATTAACGGAGATGATCAAAGTGATACTGCTAATGGTGATGCAAAGAACCTTCCTGGTCCCGCTGCCCCTCCTCCCCGACCTGGTGTCCCATTAGTTCGCCCTCTTCCTCCACCACCTGGGCTGGCATTGAACCTCCCTCGTGTGCCTCCAAACACAGTCCAATATTCAGCTCCATCCAGTGGTGGGCTTCCAGTTCCATTACCTCAATCCAGGCCAATTGGTGTACCAATGATGCCACCATCTATTCGCCCATCACAACCTCCAATGCCAATGCCACCCGGCCAACCACCCATTATGATGAATCGGCCACCTCAAATGCCTCTATCCATGACTATGAATCCACCACCGCCACCAGGATCTCAATTTACACCTATGGCAGTTCCCCGAGCTTTTGCTCCTGTTCCAGTTCCACCACCTGCCATGCCTATGATGCAGCCACCACCTCCTTTGCCTCAAGGAGTGCCTCCACCACCACCACCTGAAGAAGCTCCTCCACCACTTCCCGAAGAACCTGAGCCAAAGAGGCAGAAGCTTGATGATTCCACACTTATTCCAGAAGATCAGTTTCTTGCCCAACATCCGGTACAAAGAGTTTTACTTTTTGTGGTTTATGTTGAACTTAGTTTATGTTGCTTGATTTTTAGTGCTCTAATTTTACTTATTATATTATATTTTATTTTATATTTTTCTCTGTTGCAGGGACCTGTTCGTATCACTGTCTCTGTTCCCAACCTTGATGAAGGAAATCTCAGAGGGCAACTTCTTGAGATCACTGTGCAGGCCTTGTCAGAAACTGTTGGCAGTTTAAAGGAGAAAATTGCTGGGGAGATCCAGCTTCCTGCAAACAAACAGAAATTGAGTGGAAAAGCTGGATTTCTCAAGGACAATATGTCACTTGCATACTATAATGTTGGAGGGGGGGAAACCCTTACTCTTTCTTTGAGGGAGCGTGGTGGTAGAAAGAGATGAATCAGTTCCATCACCTGACCATTCAAGGTTTTGAGGGATCTTAGAATTAATGCAGGCCCATCTGTTCTTTTCTGATATTATGTTAGAGATTATATTTGTCATGTACTATTTAGATCACTATCACAAACTTGTTTAAACTTTTGTTTGTCTTTTAAACTGATGGCAAGTCTGATGTCTACTACAGATATGCACTTGACAAGTCTCTTGAGGACAATGGGCGGCGTACCTCTTGTTTAAGCAGAGAAGTTATATGTTGTTTGAAGTTTTAATATTTTCTATGCTGAATTAGCACCCGGCAACCTATTGTAGGGTGTATTTCATCTATGTCTTATGTCTTGTGCCTATGCTTTCCTTTATTTTTGATAATGTCTTGTCCCCAAACTAGTCAAGCAATGATTTTGATTGTTGGTTTTCTCTGATGTTTTTTTTTGTTCCCCGCTCCTGGAAGGTGCTTCTTCCTGTCTCATAATTCGAGATGACTTATAGGGCTGTGGATCCAGGTGAAGGCTTTATTGTCATCCTGGTTCATGCTTGAGCATGTGGTGTCTGTACTCTTGCCGGCACAGCAGAGACGGGTATCAAGATGGAGGTAGCATAGGTGATTGTCCCCTGGCAGTTTCTCTCTATGATTGCAGTCTGGCCTTGGCTTTATACATGTCATGGTGTCATCTGCTTATAAATCAAGTTAGAATCGATGTATGGCGCAATCCATTGATCCAATGCATTGAGTAAATTAGTTCCTATAATGTCAATCATGTTTACTTTTTTATCCACCCATGAAATTTTATATAACAACTGATTTCAACATCTGTTCCCTCATAATCTACATCAAAACACAAGGTCTCAAAGAGCCAACAACTTAATGGTCAGGGATAATCTTCCCCTTTTATTAGTGAAAGCAAAAGATCTTGGGTTATCAAGTTGTACAATACTTGGGTGACATAAAATCACATAAAACCAATAGATGAGTGACGATGGCGTTTTCAAATAACAATTGTTGTGCCTATATATTTAGCACATTAGATAAACAACATAGGCTGTATGACCAATGCATCTACTTTCCCAGGCTATTTCGTTAACATTTTCAATAATGCATGAGCTAATGTAGTTGTGGTCCTCTTTTGTAAGGCAATGCAGAAGTGACCCATCTAATCTCCAAATCAATCCAACTCATGCACCCTTCTCCTTGAGAGACTCCTTTTCTCTCCAGATAGCATGCACCTCATCAGTCCGGAAACGCTGGGTGAATGTAGACTCCTCAAGTGGTGTTGATGAGCCGTGAGCAAACTCAAGCAGACCGGTGTATGCTATCATTGCTCCATTGTCAACGCAGTACCGGTCGTCAGTGGCAAACAACCTTCCACCCCGCTCGGAGCACATTGTTCTCATCATCTCCTGCAAACGCTCATTGCAACCAACACCACCAACTATAAGAACATCTTTCTTGTCACAATGTGCCATTGCCCTTTCTGTAATCTCCACAAGCATTGCGAACAAAGTTTCCTAGCATTACAATTCAACGCCAAAATGCATCAATATAGTAACACACACAGAAGTAATGCATTTTCCAATAACGAGAATTCACTTTCTTTAACGGAGAGTTATAACTCACCTGAAGGGAATAACACAAATCTGCCGGGGAGCATTCATTATTCTTGAGCTTCTCTTCGGCTGTTGCTTCAATGTAGCTCAGTATTCCACTGAAGGAAACATCCATTCCTTTGACAACATATGGAAGCTCAATGAATTTTTCTCCTTTCTTTGCAAGCTGTCGAACAAGAAAGATGTATAAGTCATCTCATATAGAAATGCCTCTGGAACATGATCTGTAACAAAAGCAACACAAGTTCATTCTGTCTAAAGATCGCAACTTCAACCCTTTTTTTTTCCCAATTAGAACTCAATTGAAAGATCAAGGGAGTAAATTCAAATTCAAATGTCCTGACTTTGAGACTTCCGAACCTGCTCAATGTTATATCCAGGGCTTGGATCATTGGAGAGTGTTAAGACCCTAGCAAAACGGTCCAAGCAATTCCCAACAGCTATGTCAATGGTCTCCCCAAAGATTCTGTATCGCCCTTCGCTGTAAGCAATCACCTGTGTATTCCCACCACTGACATACAAAACAACAGGGTCATCTGCCCCAGTCACAATCCTCCCCATCTCAATATGTGCTACACAGTGGTTAACTGCAACAATTGGCTTCTTCCACAGCTGGGAAAGAACTCGCACGACGATAGCAGAAACTTGAAGTGGTGCTCCCATGCCGGGACCCTTGGTGTAACAGAGGCAGTCAATTTCATCCGGGGTTACTTGGGCTGTCTTCAATGCTTCTTTGACTAGTGGAAGCACATGTTGGAAATGATGCTGGGCAGTTTCTCGGGGAAGAAACCCTTGTCCTGGAGGTGTAATGTAGGTATGACGTGGGTTTGAAAGGATGGTGCCATCTAACGTCACGACGCCGACGCCAATCTTGTTCGCCGATCCTTCAAAGCCAAGGGCTATCATCCTCTTCATCTTTCAGGGAAACTGTATGAGCAAAAGGGATTGAATCAATTGTTTTAGCAAATTATTATTGACTATTGTGTGGGAGGCAGTACCTGACGATAACAGTTAGCACAAGGCGGAGCTGAAGGGGAGAGAAGCGGCGGCGGGCGGCGGGCGGCGGAGCGAAGGCAGAGAAGTAACGACCACTGAAAGCAGAACAGAGTAGGGTTTTGGTGTGGTTTGCATTTGTTCAATCTTAGAGTCGACATTTTATTGGTCAGAGATTCAGTCAGCCAATACTTTTTTCACACGTCAGATAAGAAAATGGGAACTGAAAGTCAAGAGAAAACCCTCCCTCCCTCTCTCCGTTTCATTGGTTAAAAGTAAAATTCCACTCTTCGTTCCAAAGTTGATTTTTTTTTTTTTTTTTTTTTTTTTTTTTGTTTTAAAGATTCTGAGTGGGAGGTAAGTCTTTCATATTCATCGGTTTTACTCTATTTCATATGCACGTTATGTGATTTAGATATAAAATATTTTATTTTTATGAAAAATATTATTAAACTAATTTTGTTAGTATTAATTTTTTAATATCCTTTAATCCTAATTAATCTAAAATCAAATTGCATTGAACCCTATTAAGAGAAAATTCTTTCAACACTTGTTTCTTTATTCATAAAACTCGAATTTAAATCTTTATTTAAAAGAAACTGAGCTCATTTTACTTATACTAACAAATCATTAGTATATTATTAAATTAATTAAATTATTTATTAAACAATATCTAAAAATATCAATTAATTAATTAATTTTAATTTATTAATTAATAAATATTAATTATTTTATAAATTATTATTTAATAATTACAATTTTTAGTAATTCTTATAAATTCAATTAAACAAAACTAATATTTTTAAAGATGATATTTTACAATTTTTGATAAACATAGCAATGATGCTGGTGGCCGTAACTGCCTCCTCGAATTACGTAAAGTTTCTGGGCTTTGAATATAGTATTTCTTTTTCTTTTTTCTTTTTTCTTTTTTCACTTAAAGTGTGAATCTGTTTATTTTCTAATTTTTCCCCCAATTGTCATTTGAATTTTTTTTTTTTTAGCTGGAGATGGCAGTTGGAAGTGATAAAGCTCTTTACATTCGAATAGATCTGCAGCTCCAAGGTCATGTTTCATCAGATTCGTTAAGCTGTAATATTTTCAAAGTGCCTAATCATTTACGGAAGATAAATGAAATGGCCTATGAACCTCAAGTGATCTCCATTGGTCTTTACCACCGTGTTAAAGATCACTCGAAGATAAATGAAATTTGTAAAACTCAAACTCGATATTTTCTTTAAAAGAAATTGAACTCTTTTTATTTAGATCAACATATTATTAATATATTATTAAACTCATTAAATTATTGACTTTTTTTCCTATCTTTCTAGGTCATACATTTTTATAATATATAAATAATAATTAATTTTTTTATAATCAAATGCAATTACTTAACAAAAAGTTATACATAGCTAAAATGAAAATCTCAATTATCATTTATGCATTATTAAAAAAATTACTTAAAATTAAGTGTAAGAAAGTCAAACGACTTTTATATTTTGAAATAAAAGAGGTATATATAATCAATAATTTACCTTATTATTACTAATATAATTTTATTTATTGTATAAAAAATATTAATAATATTGTAGATAGATTACAAGAAATTTTATGGAGTAACTTTAGCTCGGCTAGAAGAAGAGTTTACCTTCTTCACTTAGTTGTGAGTGTCATGAGTAGGTAAGCCAGTGTAAATTTCTTAGTCAGAGCATGAATGACCTATTGGTGTCATGGTTACAAAGAAAAAGAGAATTGGAATAATTTCTTTTTTTTGAATAAATTTGCAAAAAACCAAGCTCAAACCGTTGCCCTGAAGTGGAAGGAATATACTTATATTTGACTTGACGCTACTGGACCCGAAGGCTCAAGTGCAAGAGAATTGGAATAATAATAAGAAAAAAAGGAGAGAAAATTAGAGAATAATAAAAATAACCTTTGGCATGATTATCTTAATAACTGAGACAAAGCTAAAGATTTATATAAGACAAAAGTAAAAATAACTGATTTTTAATTTTCATTTTTGAAAAAAAAAGTTTTTTATATTAAAAAACTAGAAAAGAAAGCCTTTATCTAGTACATAATCCCTTCCTACAAGAGAGTAGAATAACAAAATGCCAATGTGACAAACAATTAATTAAATACAAATAGACTCCTGTACAACAATGATAAAGTCTAAACAACCAGCACATAGGGGTATAAAACTTTTCCAAAAACAATCCTTCAAATGAAAAAATGTTGTATACATAAATCTTCCAGCCTAGAAAACATCCCAGACGCCAGCATCAATGGCACAACTGCATCGGATGGGCTTCAAATATTGTACATCGATTGGCCTGGTTTATCCTACCAACCATGTACACTGAATTCCCAATGAATGGCATAGACTCCATACAACTGACTAGTTTCTGTTGGAAAACCTACAGCAACATCAACATGTTATATCCCTAAACCATGAGGAAACAAACCAAGGCACAAAATTGTGCCCTTTATCTGACCCCAATTCTCTATACTAGTTCTTCATCCTGTATTTCAATTTAAGAAAGAAAAAAAAGGAATGATATATCTTGAAAGTCTTAAACTATATGCGGCCCTGCTGGTCATTGTTTTCCATCTGCTGCACACTATCTACAATGTGCTTAACCTTCTTCGATAAGCTTTCGTTGTGTTCATCAATTTGTTGAAAGAGCAGCTCCAGTTGTCTTTTGTAAGTGGTGGCCCTCTTCTTCTCAAGCGCCAGCTGTTGAGTCAGTTCACGAATCTTGTCATGTTCATTCTGCAAAAACGAGAGAATAGAGCAAGCTCAACACAAAATGTTAAATTCCTAACCAAAATGTAAACAGCGATACTCAAATGCATGTATCTTCCAGGTAAGATATCTAACATTAAATTTAGAGAAGAAAATTTCATTCATTAAGAAATGATTTGTTGCTTTCATGATTTTTGGGAGATATCTGAAATCATCTGTTGCTAAACACAGTGATCGCCAAAACAAATTCAGCAAACATAGTAGGCACAAGTATGGAGGATTCAATAATGATAATTGCATTTATTAACCCTGATAGTGAATCACAGATGGAAGAAGCTCTATTGGTCCATTTCATTCAAAGAAAGAAGGGTAAATGTTGCACTCACAACTTGCGAAGCCTAGATAAAGATGACGTAAATCCAAGGGTATCTGAACATTTTACCAAAAAATTTAAACAGCTCTTAAATGGAACCTAGAGTTATTTGACTTCGTAAGCATGCTTACGTGTCTAAATATAACATACCAGAGATATCGGCCTCCCACTTCCAGCCCAAGAACTCTTCATTCTTGGTAAGTAAATCGCAGCAATGAAAGAAATCCTTTATTTGTCACATATTGGTTCAAATGGATGTTCTTTCCTTCATTTATTTCCCTTTTTTTTTTCTTTTTCTGTTGGAAGGTGGATAACTCAAGTGAAGGAAAATTCTAGAACCTGTTTTCATTTAACTGTTCTCATACCAAAAAGAACATGGATTAATGTTTTAAAAGGCCTTCCCTAAAATTACATACCAAAGATTCAATATATGAGATAAAATGTCTGAAAAACATCCATATGTTATTTAGGTCACTACAACCTCATTTACCAAAAATATTGAGCTTCTCTAGAGATAAACTAACAGACTAGAGGAAATAGGATATATATTATAGGAGAGAAAAACTGACCGGATATTGTTCATAAATGCAATCCTTTCGACCTTTTCCAGGTGTCAAAGGATGACTGTGCTCCTTCACAAACTTTGTGACAACCCATTTACCAGAACTTACTTTCCTCACCAATATCATTGCCCTACAGCCAACCCTGGTCTCTGCCCTTTGTCTCAAAATTTTCTCACGCTTGTCAGGCAATCTGAAACCCTCTTTGTTACAGACGAGTGCCCTTCCAATAGCAGATCCATCACGTCTTGACCTCGAAAGTTTGCTTACACGAATGATAAATCCCACTCTTGTGGCATAAGCATTGTAAAACGAATGAGCAGCTGCCTCACATTCAAACTCCTGTCCCACATAAGGCTCACCTTCGTTGACACCCTGTGGGATTCCTTCATCTTCCTGAGAATCTTGATCAATTTTATCATTCTCATCCAGTTGAAAGTCTCCTTCAGAAGAATTTCCTCCCATTTCATTTTCATTACTCATGCTAACAGCCTCCAGTTCAACAGAATCCATTGCTCCACCGTTGACACTGCCATGAACCCCAAAATCCACTGCAATGACAATGCCATTTTCTTTTTCAGTGATTGCAGAAAAATGAAGAGCGGAGCATAAGAGAAACATTAAGTTTTATACTTCTATATTTCCCATTTTTTAGGTCCATAAGAGCGTTCAAGCATTCAACGTGGCTAAACAAACGAGCTTGCGTCATCAATATTCTTAATTGATTTTCAGGAATCACAGATCACAGCAACAAAAATACAAATTAATAAATTTCCAATTTTGAATTCTCTTCTTTCAGTTTTCCATGATAAAGACATAAATACAAATCCAGGATGCAACTCTAGGGAAAGAACACACAAAAAGCAGTTAGCTACATTCTCTAGAATCTCTACCATATTCCATATGATGAACCTTATATTGAACTTTAACAAAGCAAACAACAGAATATACTACTTAACAAATGGCCTTCAAATCAAACCCAAGTCCTTATCTACCTGCCAAGAAACCTGAGCAAAGAGGACGACCTTGAAAATGAACCATGCTTCCTCTCTTGGATTTCCCGGTTCACTCATCTACCAAACAAACCCTAATCACAAAATTTCCCGACTAACCCTCGATTTTACAATCCAAAATGAAAAAGCTTAACCAAACCCTAATCCTACAATGGTGAGTAGGGCTGGACAATGAAACAAAGAAAAATCCCATCTTTTAAAACCCAAGAAAGCAAAGTAAAAACTATCAAGATCAAAACTTTTTAACGTTTTAGCCTTTACCCACATTTTCTCAGCAACCAAACAGCAAAAAATTTGAAAAGTGAAAAAACCTCAACAAATCATCCCCACTTATCTTATCTATCCCAACATGCAAACCTTGATTTCCCGAAAAATCTTAAATTCAAAGCAAATGAATTAATATCAGGCTGATAATTGTAATAAAATAACAATTAAATTCAAATTAAACAGACTTACTTTGAACTTTTCTTCTTAATAATCAAGGTGGTGATCTTCTGATGATCGGTCAGAAGTCGAAAACAGGCAAAACGGAGAAGGGTGCGAGTTCAGGGTTGAGATTATAGGGATGCGCGGGCGGGTGATGTGGCAAAAGAAGATTGGATTTCTTACTAAAAATACGTCAACCTTTTAAGAGTTACCAAAAATTCACTGGATTTGGCCGCGCGTGATCGTCCCCTGTTTGGGTCCCAAACGCGGGACCCGTTTACCCGCCATTGAAACCATTACATTTTCTGGGTCGGGTTCGGACTACAGCCGCGATTGTCCACTCAGTTTCAGGAGGAGTCGGCCATTGTTTCAAATAGAAGGTCTAAGCTTTTCATCAATGACGAAAGCTTTGTTTCGTAGCCTACGGAGGGCGTCTCCGTTTTTATGGAATTCTTCTCCAAATCGTTTTTCTTTCGGGTAAAAACACTTGAAAATTACGTTCTTTCATGTTCATAGCATCTGTGTTCACGTGGGTATTTAAAATCTTTATCTCAGTTATACAGATTTCTTCGACTCAAGCTTTGAATTCAGAGGTTAATTGTCTTTTTCATGTAAGAACTTAATTCTGCTCAATTTTGTGAAAATTTTTGATGGGTTCTTGAGAAAAATTTATACTGTTATGTTCATGGTTCTTCCTATGGCAATTGGCAATGGAAAGCAAATAACTTTACCGCTGAAATTACAAGAGAATACTGATAGTTGAACAGTATTCTGTAATGCGAGCAAACCATGGGTAGGAGATAATGGTTTGGGCCATATACAGTAAATGACTGCTTGTTCAAGGGAAATTTTAGAAACCGTTTGCAGTTTTAACTATTGTGGGTGTTTTTGCATTTGTATAGTGAGTCCGCAGTCATGTTATTTGTTTTCCCAGGTCAGTTTTGCAAGTGAAATCAACAATTTTATGTTCTTCAGAACTCCCAACTCCACCAAGCCCTTCATGGCTGTCCAGAAACTTTAGTCATGGTAGGGTGAACCTGCTGTTATCACAAGGAAAACCCAAATTTGAAACTCATGAGGTTGACCCTCCTAAGAAGGAGAAGTGGCTGACCAAGAAGAGACTGAAGGTGCAGAGAAAGAGAGAGAAAGAAGAGAGGAAAGCAGCAAATAGGAAGGATCCACGATGGCTTGGCATAAAAGGAAACAAGAAGGAGAAATTTGCAAATGCTGGGGAAAGAATTAAATACAAGATTGAGAAGGTAATCATAATTTGGCTAATCTTCCATTTATTAACTTTTGCTTTTGGCAGTAAGTCTTTTGATTATTATGTGATGCTCTAAATTCTAACAAATAAAGTGAAGCTCTGTGGAATCTTGATTTTGCTAGTTTTTGATTGATGAGAATGCCAATTTTTATTTGCATGCTTACTTGTGAGTCCTGTACTTAAAAAGAGTTTGACATTTGGTATTTTTGTTTGTCCATTTATTTTCTCAAGGCTAAAATCAAGGAAGCCTTACTGATTGAAAGGCTTAAGCGATATGAAATTCCTAAAGTTCATGGTCCTGTAGTTAAACCGCATGAGCTGACTGGTGAGGAACGGTTCTATATTGAAAAGATGGCACAGAAAAGGTCTAATTATGTTCCAGTTGGCCGAAGAGGGATATTTGGAGGGCTCATTCTTAATATGCATATGCATTGGAAGAAACATGAAACTGTTAAGATTATTTGCAATTCTTGTAAGCCTGGCCAAATGCAGGAGTATGTGGAGGAAATTGCTAGATTGAGTGGTGGGTTACTGATTCAAATAATTGGAGATGATACCATAATCTTCTATTGAGGGAAGAACTATGTGCAGCCAGAAGTCATGTCACCAGTAGATACATTGTCCAAGTAAAGGGTGAGTATTCCAATCTGCAACTTTTAGAATATTTATTTTGCGGCGTTATGGTCCCCTGCACCATCCATATGCATATACATAAAGGCATAGCTTTTTACGAGATTGATTTATGCACTAGAATTATGAGGTTGTCCTGTTGATTGGTCAAATATTGGTGCCTTTTCCATTTATTCCACAAATTTGATGTGGGAGTTTGGGAAAGATAATTTGTTGGCATCTTTTTGAATTATTGTCACCATCTTTGTGGTTGATAACCACTAACTAGCAAAGGTGGTCATGATGTTCTTTTCATTTATATTCTCATTGTGCTGTAAGAAGCTGCTCTTCAATTGCTGATTGGCCTAACTTCTCTTCCTTTTTGCAGGCACTGGAAAAGTCAAAGTATGAGCAATCGCTTGATTCTGTAAGGCACTTCATTGCTGTTGCAGAGAAGGAGCTGGAGCTGTAATATACACACATTGCACTTTATGGTGATCCTAATAATAGGAATCCCATTTCAGTCTTGGACAGTCCAACAAAAGACTCACAGGAATCAAGGAAATTTGAGATGCTTAAAAGAGATATCCTTTCAGACGCAGAAGCTGATTCCAATGATCAAGAACTTTCAGAAACTGAGTATGACCTCAAAGGCGAGGACTTATCTGTAAGTGAATCAGATTCTGAAGATAGCTTTTCTTTCTCTGATGAAGAAAGCTCTTCTAGGTTGCAAGGGAATGGTATAGACTTATCTATAATTAGGTCAGATTCTAATGATAACACGCATTGTTTTGATGAAGAAAATGAAGGCTCCTCCACAAATTTGTGTTCATCTTTGATGTTTGGAAGTAGGTATGATTCCAAAGGTTTCTCAAGAGAACAAGTAATTACGAAATCATAAATGGGAAAGGCAACCTTGATCTTCGCTGGTATTTTTTTCACCTAAATTAGCGCCTGGAAAATGTATTGCATGCTGAAATTCCTTTTCTATGAGAAAAAGGTGTTGACATTCTAGTTTGAACTTTGAAGGTTCTCCATCCGTCTCTTGCCTTTGAATCAAAATGGAACATGCTAACTGATAAGTTGCTTTTCTCCTTTTATTTCCTTTAATCTTTACTACCAGGTGGACCTTGAAAAAGGGCCAAGGAAATACATACATACATATATATATATATATTATATAATTACCTTCTATTAAAAATAAAATAGAATTAATGGGGAAATATGTTTATTACCAAGTGGACTGGGAGTGGGAGGAATGGCCAGTCCATTTTATCTACCATCTAGAGCCAAAATTAAAGGTCCTTATCATTTTTTCTCTTTCTTTCTTTTTTTTCTTTTTTTTTTTTTTTATCAGAAGTCCTTATCAGATGAGATTTGGCAGCCATTTAACATTTTGTAGTCTTCTCGTAATTTAGATCCTAAAAAATAATTAATAATCTTTGCTCTTTTTCTTTTCCTTTTCAATTTACTGATAAAAAAAATTCTTTGCTCTTTTTCATTTTCGGTGAAATTCTTCATGTTCATGATGAAAACAATGCAAAAATAGGTTGTTCTTGGTCTTTGCATTTGAAAAAATAATATTTGTGCATTTTTTTTACTTAATTATTTATCTTTGGTTGTTCTTGGTCTTCGGCATATGAATGAGATATTTGCCCCAACTCTCCATACTGAATAACAGGTGGGTGAGGATTAATATTAATGTGCATATATATATATATATATATATATAGCTTCCCTTCAAAGGCAGGTTACCACAATAATGTTTAATACCCTTCTGTTTCGTTTTGAAAATGTCGAAATGTATTCATTTTAAATGATTAAGAGCTTGATGCTCGTATGCATTTCAAGTTCCAACTTAAAGGTAGTGTTAAAAATAAGAAAATTATTTTTATTAATATAAGTCATTGTAATATTTCTTAAAAAAAATAACAACCTAGATCGTGTTCTATATTAAAATTTAAAATTTTATTTTATAGTTAGAATTGTATAAAATTATAGTTGAATCTTCATTTTTTT
>BPVZ01000133.1:181374-191911 GCA_020521535.1 Rubroshorea leprosula | reverse complement strand
AGATCATCAAGACAAAATTTGGACCAGAGAAGGTCACCAGAAGTAGAATCCCTAAGCCTTTTGCTGACACAGGAAACCTTCGCAGTATCTTTGGGACCTAGTTTCAAAAGAATTATGTGAAGAGCAAGGTCTTCTACCGCCTCCAACGCCATATCACGGCCTCAGTTCTCCTTTAGGATACTACTTCCTCGACATATTCCACTGTGACTTGTCGCTTCTCCTCCCTCTTGTTCTGTGACGCTGATATGGCTTCTTTCGGATAATGATTGTTTCTGTACTAACTAAACAATTAAGGCAAGTCCTCAGCAGTAGCAATGATTAAGAACTTACGCCTTCATTTTTACTGTATATTACAGATTTTAGGTCTGAAATCCGAGATGGTTGGGAGGAGTCCGAGAAGTGAGAACCCGAACATCATACTTTATTTTTTTTTTCGGTTTCCGTTCGGTATTCGGGGCTTCGCCCCGACTAATCCGGCCTCGACCCGCGTCGCGCACCTGAAAATGGTGGGTAAGTCTCCCAGCGAGGGCTGCTGCATTCACAAGGACTCGAACTCGAGACCTTACTTAAGCTGGAACAAGCCGCTTACCACTTGATCCAACCCCTCGTTGGTACATCATACTTTATTATTGCACAGCATATCGTCTCAAAAAACATAAATAAATAAATAAATAGGGAAGCAATATCCGCTCATTATTGCGCCTTTTTTTTTTTTTGATGAACTAAAATAATTTGTTTTTAGAAGGCCTTTTACCCAAAAGGCCGAAGCCTTCCATGGGCTAATTTCAGTTTTAGTTCAAAAGAACACCTTCCGGGGGCCCAATACAATATATTTTATTTTTCTTGAACAAAAACAGTACAAAATTTTCTTAGTGATTCAGATTTCCTTTCATTTCATTACCATTTTGTTGTTCCATGGTTTTGAAATTTGTTTTTGTTTTATTTCATGTTTTCTTTTTTATAGTAAATCATCTCGTTTTATGCTGAGGTAAAATATATGTACCCTTTTTGAATTAGTAAAATAAAATGTTCTTGCCATTCCCAAAATATATTTACTACCAAAGAAGAATGAAACAAGTACATAATTACATGGGTGTTATTCCATGTATATATACATTGTTTTTAACGTGGGGAAATTTTAAGGGGTATTTTTGTCCATGAAATAAGAAATTATAATTTCCCTCATGTGAAAGTAAATTTGAATTAATGTAATGCTAATAGAATGGGTTAAAGATGGAACAAGTTGTTTTTTGTTATGTTAAATATCCTTTTTGGTCCATCTACTATTGAAAAAAGTCCCATTTTGGTTCTTATATTGAAAAAATTCTTTTTTAACTCCAAAAGTTTAAAATTTGACTTTTTTTTGTCTCTTCGTTAAGTTTTTGCTAATCTGTCATGTTAATTAATAGAATCACTTGAATATTTTTTATATAAATGATATTATAAATGATGTGGAAATTACGTAGATAAAATTATAAATTTACGTAAGTATTTCATTTGAATATTTTAGGTCACATGTACAAATTAAAAATTTTACTTCTTAATTCATAAATTAAATGAATTTAAATGAAATTAATTTTAATTTTTTCATCTTCTTCTTTCTCCTCATCCTTATCCTCCTCCTCATCCTCATCCTCATCCTCAGCATCCTTTTCATCATCCTCTTCATCACTAGTTGCTGGTTTCCTTGTGGAACCCAAATCTAGGTTCCGTGAACCCAGGTTCTGGGTTCTGCGCTGGGTTCCTTGAACCCAAAAACTGGGTTCCGTGAGGAACCTAGCAACTAGATTTTTTGAGGAATCCAAATCTGAGTTCCGCAAACCCAGGTTCTAGGTTCCTCGTGTAATCCAATTGCTAGGTTCCATGAGGAACCCACGTGCTGGGTTCGTGGAACCTATATCTGTGTTTTCTCAAATTCAATTTCTTAGTTCTGGGTTCATCAGGAAACCCAAATCGTGTTTGATTTTTAAACTTTTAGGTGATTTTGAAGAGTAAATTTTGTGGTAAATTAGTTAGTTAAATTTGAAATTTTAATAAATACTTAAATGACCATTACCAAGAGTACTTAATTTACTTAAACTCTTTACAAGGACATACTTAGATAAGCAGTTTGATGTAATGAATTGTTTTTCCTTGTGTGCTAGCGGCAAGTGCAGATTTTCATCAATCAAAACTCCTGAACAAACAATTGGTTTGATTGATCTAACGCTGTGTTGTTGGATAAAAAAACTTTTTAAATGGATTTTAACTTTTCTTTTTGATAAAGAAAAAAAATGTGCTTGTTTTAGGAGTGAAGAAAAATGAAACTTTATGCAGGGCTTACTAATTAATAACCCTTCCAATAACCATTCCTCTTTGCATCAGTGTATGAAATAGACATTTAACAACATATATATAACCATTCGAACAAAAGGCTATATGTATATACACCACTTTGACGGGCAGGAGAATCATACCATCTGCTTTGCCATGCAGGATGGTATCAAAACAAAGAGAGAAAACCGTTACAAGCATTAGAAGAGAAAAAAAAAATTATCAATAATTAGAAAATAATCCCATCAGATTTGCTCTGCAGTTGGTATCAATGTTTTTGGACCCGGCCCGGTGGCTGGCCCGTTTTGACCACCGGGTCCGAGTCAACAGGTTGAACCGATTCACCCGACCGGTTCAACCGGTCAACTAAAGTCAACTAAAAAACTTTTTTTTGGGCATTTTTAATTTTTTATTGAATTTTGCTTTTATACCTTACCTTCACGGTTTCACCCGAAAACGATACAGATCGTTTTGAGCAGAACAGACGAGGGAGATGAAGATGATCGGCGAAAGAGAAGAAGTGCAACGACGGAGGAGAGGATCGGCGGATGCTCGACGGAAAAGATGATCGGCGGACGATTGGCGGTAGAGAAGATCGGCGAACGATCGCGGAAGAGAGGATCGGTGGACCATCGCGGACAAGAAGATCGACGGACGAGAAGATCGGTGGAAGAGACGATCGGTGGACGGTCGGCGGATGATCAGCGGACGATCGGCGGACAATCGACGAACGAGAAGATAATGAAAATTTCAACCCGACCGGTTGCAACGGGTCGCACGAGTTTAACGGGCGGGACGGGTCTGACGGGTTTCAACGGGCCATTTGCTTAAACGGGTTGAAGTATTCAACCGACCCGTTTTCAGGTCCAGGTTCGGTTCAACCGACCGGGCCGGGCCGGGTCCAAAAACATTGGTTGGTATTAAAACAAAGGAAAAAGACCATTACAAGTATTAGCAGAGAAAAAAATTGATCATTGATTAGAAAATCATTCCATCTGCTTTACTCTGCAGGCTGGTGTCAAAACAAAGGAAAAAGATCATCACAAGCATTAGAAGAGGAAAAAAAAATAATTAATTAGAAAAAGGGAAACATACAAAAACACCATAAACTTTTTACATACCTTTCAGGAACATGTATTCTTTGATTGTGTAAATCAAGAAATATACGCCTCCGAAAGTGAGGCATGTCCTTTTGAGAAAAGGGGAAACCAATGCAATTGGCATGTGTAAGGCAATCCGCATACTTCATTACAAAAATGCCACAATCAATTGCACTGTCATGTTAAAAGTAAACAAAAATTAACACTACAATTACCACATAAGATCATAACAATAATAATCCATGGAATAAAAACCAACCAGTGGCATGTAATAAAGATTAATTACTTAGTAAGGTGACTCACTTTTGTTGCTGAGGAATATCCATTGGAACATGGAGAGGCCAATTCATAGCACTGTTCAGGCCCATGGCAGGCAATAAAGTATTTTCAAACCAGCTCCTAATTTGTTTTATAAGAACACTGGGCACTTTTGTAGTATCTCTAAGTGGATTCAACCATACAAATTTGTGATCCTTGATGTCAACATAGAAAAGAGTCCAATGGTTTGACAAACAAGATGGCAGAAACAACTGCAATGACAACAATATTAGCAAATGTTATATATGTAGTTCTATTTATTAATAAGCTTATAGGGCAATACAAATAAAGAACTAGCTAAAAAACTCAAGATAATTAATACCTTGCATGTATTGATTTGTTTCTCAGGAGTGATCCAACTTGGCACAATAGGCTTGCATCCATCAAGTAAGAAACTCTAATTTTTTAAAAATAAAAAAATCAATATGAATTAACACATCATATTTCTAGGTGATGTTTCCGATATATTATAAATTGATATCTTTATAAGTTAATTATTGTATTAATTGAAACTTAAAAGTGAATGATATTTACCACTGTTGAAGAATCCACATAATCGTGCTTCAAGAACATGTTTGGATTTTCTTCGGACCTTCTCTTAAGTAAATCAAAGTATGTATTCATGGCCTTTTAGAGAAAAAATATTAAATTAATGTAGATTAATTGAATCAGGCATATGTTTAATTTTGAAACAAACTTGAGAAAATAAAAGCAAGGTTATTTTGAACAACCTTTTACCTCATCCCCAATATAATACAGTTGCGGTGTTGCTTGGATAATAGCATCAAGTAGAGGGATGACAAAAGGAGTTAAGATTGATTCTTTGACCTTCAATTGTCTGTACAAACAAAAGCTGAACTCCTCAATAAGGTTTCAAATTGTAATTTGTAAAGTCATATTGTAGTTTACTTTGATATTACAACAACATACATACCCTTTGCTTTTATGATTCTTCCAATTTCTCAACTGCTGTAAATCCTCTTTTGTAAAATCCCAAACCAAGTATTCCCGAACATCCTGCAACAGATTGATATAAACATGAAAATAATCATATGATGATTTGTCAATGTATGCCATTTGTAAGTACTTCTTAAAATATCAATAAAATTGAACAAAGCTTTGCACACTAAAGTAAATTAGAAAGTAATGAATAAAACCTTTTCTGACCGTACTCTTAGCTCCTTCCTTAACTTTTCGTCACTCTTCTCATTGTCTACTGTTGCAAACCAAGAATGAACCCTTCAAATGAACATTTTAATATGAAAAACTAGTAATATATATATATTCAAATTTCTAGTTTTTATTGTGGCATATACATGTATCATCAAGAGGTTCATTGTATTACTATAGCATATGCTATTATGTAAATAAAATATATTTATATCTTATTTATCTTACCTAGAAAGAAGATACATTTATCAAATCAATCAAATGAGCCAATTAATTATTGTAAATAAGAACATTACAACTACTAAATTTTTGACAATTTTTATATTAACTATCACATCAAAAAGGTAGGACTTACATGTTTTTACTGATGCTAACCAATCTTGGCAGCATATGATTGCATTTATGATCTTCAAATCTTGATCACTATTGCTAGAAACAATTTTTTTAACCTCTGTGGTAAATGCAGAATTTGACACAATGGTTGACAAAGGTATGGCTAAGAAGTCACGAGCCATCTTCACCATCGTAGGAAATTTAGAGCTGTTGTTTTGCCACCATTTTAATATGCCAATTTCCATCAAGTAGGATTCCTCATCTTCCAGATACTGATAAAATTCTAGCCGATTTGGTTTGGTTGCTAAATACTTCTGAAAGGAATCCAACACTCTATCATTAGCATTGAGATGTGCTGAACAACTTGTATCACCAATAGCTGTAGCGACTTCTCTTTTACTGCTCCGATCATATGCATATTCATCATAAACACTTGTAAGAAAATCAAAAATCTCATTCAAGTGTTGCTTTGCAACGACAACCCCATAAATTTCCTCATACACAAACTGCACAAATTTAAGCTTCAAGTTTGGGTGAAGAATAGTAACAACAGCCAAAATTAAGCTGCAGATTCTTTGATTGTTACCACATTCCACGCTCATCAACGTATAAACCTTATTTTGTAGATGATTCACCTCCTTGTACACTTGATAAATGCTTTTCAAAGATATATCTGCAGCCATATAATTTATGTCACTAATGCACTTATCATAACTAAGGTAGAAAATACTAGAAGGTGAATTTTCTTCATGGTGAACTATCTCATCATTTGAGAAGGAATTGTGGATTGTTAGGGAACATGCTTCCTTATTGATATTCCAATCTGAAAGCAGCATCTCATTAACTTTAGACCATGATATTGCACCAAAATCATTCTCAAATCTTTTAAAAGTAAGAACCACCATCTTCAATTCCCAACTATCATCAATAAAGTGCGTTGTCAAGCAACAATTTACCATCCCTTTAGCATCATCCTTCCACAAATTAATCGTCAGATTAAAGCGACAAGAAAGCTCATCAAAATATCTACAAAGTTTATGCTTCTCTTCATTGTAGACATGAAGTATGTGAGATTCAAGATCTTTTTCAGATTTAAACTCAAACTTCGGCTGCAACATTTTGAAAAGTTTCTTGTGATGTTCATCATGAATTATGCTCAATGGAAGCTTGTACTTAATAATTACCCTTGCCAACTCCAAATGAATCTTGTCTTCATCCAACACATATTTTTCTTTGAAAGCACTTTGAGGTTCTAAATCTTTAGATGAAAGATTTGATGATTGATTTACATTTTTAATTTTTCCATGACGATTTTCAAAGTGTTTTCTTAGGTGTGATGTCCCTTTTTTGCTCGAACCATCTGTCTCAAAGTCACAATATTTACACTTGGCCAATAATTCCCCATCTACAACTTCTACCTTTTCATAATGATTCCAAACATCAGATCTTGAAATTCTTTGTCTTTTGTTTCCCTATCAATGAATAAGGTGTAATTAAATTCAAAGTCAGAAATTTTTTTTTAAAAAAAATCTTGAATTTGGTTAATATACCAATAGAATATAGACATATATTTAAAAACTCTTAACCACGATTGTATATAAAGGTAAAAGAGGGAAAATAATATATATAAGGAACCACGACACCTTTCATCACAATTTCATAATGATTCGAGTAAAAATAAGGCAATGTATCAGTCTATGAGGCATTAAGGTTTGAATATGATTAATTTATGGCAATAGGTACCTGTTTATGAGGCACTTGTATATCTGTAACATGATATTGAGCTATCTGATTATTCCCACAAGAGGATATTCTTCCATTCAAATTGAAATCACCAATTGGTGGAGCCACTATATTCTCTCCCGAGGCCTTGATATTTGAAGTTACACTTACATGTGGCTTAATTGGAGGACCCTGAATGTTGCAGTTTATAGTGTAAGAGGCATATTTACAATTTCACAACAATACTAAGACGATGCATTGCTTTAGTTTATAAGCATTTTCAATACAATAACTTACAATAAACAGTACCTGTTCAGGAGGCCATTGCAAAACATTCCCATCCCCTGGGTTAACCACAAAGGTTTTCCCTTTAGAACCAAAATCATCAGCTGGTTGAGCTTGTAGATTGCCTTGTGTGGGCATGGCATCTAAAACTCCAGTGTAAAGTAGCTGATTAACAAAAGAAAACTGATCGATATTGCAGCCTTGGTGTATTAACAATTACATAAAAATACCAAAGAAAGTGCACAGAAAATAGGTTCAACATGATTTATAGCAAATATGGATACCTGTTGCATAGGCAATTGCCCATCCATAGCATTTCCAACTGTCTGGTTAATCAGATTTAAATTGAAATCACTAGTTGATTGAGATGGTGGATTGCTTCTCACAAGCATGGTATCTGATATTGCAGTGTCATGTTCAGGTAGCTCAACTAGATGGCCCTGATTACCATAGGTGACAAAACCTGGCATTACATCTTTCAAGCAATGTATGATACGGTGTACCAACGATTTTTGTGCCTCAAGTCTCATATTTCCACCTTCAGACCAAAACTCGACTCATAATCACCACAGTTGGCGTAAGCACTGCTAAGCTTAATTGCAAGAGCACCAAAAGAAAAAACTTTTTTGCAATCCTGGCCAATATATGGGCAAACATTTTCTTTCAACTCAGTGAGAGGAACGTAGAAAGGTCGATTATATTTAAGTGCATTGCCCACAATGCCTTCTCCTTCTTTGTACTGCCATTTGAATAGTTTCTTTCTATCAAATATTATACTATGGCTCCAAGGAACACCCTCAACGCATAAAACAGTTTTAAGTGGAAGTGGAGAGCCCGTTTCATGACAGAGATGTGCAGAAGAGACAGGGTTTGCCCATATCAGAACATCTACCGCCTCGTCCTGTGTACATATATTCTGTAATATGCCGTGTATTTCAGCTATAGAAGCCATACGAATCAAGTAGAGATCCTGTCAATAATTAAAATTTAAACATATGTAAAGCTAATAATTGCAAACAATTAATTGATTATTTTAGTTAAATTATTTTTTATTAGGGATAAAGAAATATTAGGGATAAACAATCGAAATCATAGTAATTTTTTCGGGTAAATGAATTCATATAATCATTTAATTCTCTTTTTCTTACTTAATCATACTTTAAATCTCAATATGGTAGGTGGTCAAAAAAAAATATTAATATAGTAAACAGTAATTGAAACAACATTTCTGTAATGCACCATATTTTGTTCTTTTATTACCTACCTTTTTTTAAATTTTTAATCATTAATTTCTGGGAAGATGTCTCATCAGGCCTACAAGAGTACTCAAAGACTTAACCAATCATAAAATGTTAAATCATCATTTAATTTCAATAAGCTGTTCTAGACAAGTCAAGAAGGGCTTTACTCTCCATATCATCAATCAAACTTCAATTTCTTGGAAGGCTTATGAAAATGTAGTTTTCATTAATTTTCTATCATTCGAAATTTCGATTGCAACCACAAGTTTTCGTTCTCAATCAGGGTACAGCATTTAGCCTAGTGTGCTAAAACTAATGTAGAAAAAATATGGGCAGCAGAACCAAGAGAGAAATGGATTGGGCAGTGCAGAAGAAAACGCTATCTCACGTGTGGCCACCACCAGGAGGGTAATCATGTTGCCATCTCTCTTCTTTCCATCCATCCTTTCTCCTTCCAGTCTATATATCCCTATCTTTTTGTTCCCTATAATCCCCAAAAAATTCCTAAGTCATCCTTTCAATTTCTGCAAGCTTTTTGTGATTCCTCTTTTAAAAACCCAAAAATATCGTTGTTCTTTTTCCTTTTCAATCTCAAATCTTAAAACCCAGAATATCTAGCTAATTTTTGTTGTTTTCTCTCATTTATAGAATTTGCATATACAATCCGCAGGGCAAATCGTGTTTTGATAATCGGACTGGAAACGGATGCCCATTCTGAGGAACGGAGGTCCTTTACTGCTGCCGGGAGGATGATTGCCGAGTGTCCGGTCCATCGGAATAGAGTTTATGGTGTGCTTGCAAAAGCTTGGGCTGATCGTAAGGATTTCCAGGTAAATGAAGTTGAAGAAAACCTTTATGCTATCTCTTTTCATTCTGAATCTGACCTGATGTATGTTCTGGAAAATGCTCCATGGTCTGTTGGAGGGTTTTTGTTCAATGTTAAACGATGGGATCTTCGTATGTCTTTGGCTGAAATTGACTTCTCACTAGAATCTTATTGGATACAAGTTCACGGTCTGGATTTTGATGAATTGACCTATAATAGTGCTGTTACTATAGGCAGTAGTCTGGAGATTTTAATCAAAGCCGAGAACCCTATAGTTAACAATGTTTTATTTAGGGGTTTCTTAAGATGAAGAGTTCAAATTGAAGTTCTTAAGCCCCTTTTGCTGGATTCCAGTCCCATTCTCAGAATCATGAGGATAAGTGGGCTGAACTAAAGTATGTGTAGCTCTCAAACTTCTGCTATAAATGTGGTAAGTTAGGTCACTTAGATTCTGTGTGCGGAGAAGAGATGGTCATGTCTTTGAAGGATCCAAACCAACCTATGTATAGTAAAAGGCTGAGAACTGCACAGGCGAGAGAGACTAACCGGACCCCAGGTAGGGTTAACAATATTTACAAAAGCACTTCAAGTAATCGAAGCCTATTATGCACCCTCGTATTAAGGGACAAAAGGAAGGGACCCTGGAATAAGAAGCCTTTTAAATCCCCTAACACTTTCGTTAAGCATCAACTAAGACCACTCCACATATGCTAACTGATATATCCTCGTCTAGAAAGAATCCTAAGCTCAAACTTGTCTTCTAGCTGTTCTCCACCTAAGGAAAATAAACATTTAAATATTGAATACATTGGTAGTAGCAGTAGTGGTTTGGTGGCTGGTAATTCAATGAGTAAGAATCCTCTTAACACTGTTAACCTGGATATCATTCCTGTTAATGAATCTCTATTTGGTAATTCAAAAAGGGAGGAGGTAGTAGCCCAAGAAGGATTTGAATGAACCCTAGTCCCAGGTAATGATTGTACTGTGTTTGAGGGCAATGATCACCAAGTTTACTTTGTGGAAACACCTGGTGATGAATCTGCACTAGCCACAAAAGGGTTGGAACATGTTATCCCCAGAAGGCTGCCTAGCAAAATCCCCTTGGACAAGGTGTTTAATGGTTTAAGACTCAAGAGAGGTAGATCAAATAGCCCCACTAGTCGTAGCCCTACTAGTCCCACAGCAACAAAGTTGAAACCTAGTCAAATTCTAAGATTGAATCCTCTGCT
>BPVZ01000133.1:160758-171360 GCA_020521535.1 Rubroshorea leprosula | reverse complement strand
CCCAATAAAAAGTGTGAATTGCCAGACAGCTTCTTGGCAGCCAATTCTTGGCCGTCATGAAAGCGATAGAGAACCCTAGTGGGAAGAGGCAATTTTACTTCTAAGAGGTTCTCTAATTGTTCAATATCAGATTCTGACGCCCCTCCTCGAAGGGTAGCCTTTGCCTCCGGAAAATTATTGCTCAACCAACTCCTAATCCTGCCCCAACATCTTTTCACTCGCAGAACAAGTGGCCATGGGTACATAGCAAAAGCTTCTCTCCATAATTGATAAGCTACCTGGAAATACACAATCAGAGACCATTACAATAGGCAACCTAAAACACCAAATTGCATTCCCTGTACAAAAATCTAATCTTTGATTCACCCAAATTATCCCCAAAAAAATTCAAGCAAAATGGAAACGAGAATAGTGAATACAAAAACAACAGAAAGGGCTTCATTTTTTCAATCACCTTGAAAGAGGGAGCAGGGTTTCCATGAGGGTCTTGAGGGGATACGAGATCAAGATCATCAAGACAAAATTTGGACCACAGAAGGTCACCAGAAGCAGAATCCCTAAGCCTTTTGCTGACACAGGAAACCTTCACAGTATCTTTGGGACCTAGTTCCAAAAGAATTATGTGAAGAGCAAGGTCTTCTACCGCCTCCAACGCCATATCACGGCCTCAGTTCTCCTTCAGGATATTACTTCCTCCACTTATTCCACCGGACCGTCGTGTATAGTCTGGTAAGACGACAAAGTTTCCAGTTTAGCTCCGGTCACCTGTGACTTGTCACTTCTCCTCCCTCCTATTCTGTGACGTTGGGCACTGGCGAGCGTAAAAGAGATGGCCTCTTTGCAATTATGATTGTTTCTGTACTAACTAAACAATTAAGGCAAGTCCTCAGCAGTAGAAATGATTATGGACTTTCGCCTTCATTTTTACTGTATATTAGAGAATTTAGGTCTGAAATCGGAGATGGTTGGGAGGAGTCTGAGAGAACTCGAACATCATATTCCATTATTGTACAGCAGATCGTCTCAGAGGAAAAATATAAAAAAAGGAAGGGGGCGGGGGGTGTGACAATATCCATTCATTATTGCGGCTTTTTATATATATATATATATATAAAACTAAAATAATTTGTTTTCGGAAGGCCTTTTGCCCAAAAGGCCGAAGCCTTCCATGGGCTAATTTCAGTTTTAGTTCAAAAGAACACCTTCCCGGGGCCCAATACAATGTATTTTATTTTTCTTGAATAAAAACAGTACAAAATTTTCTTAGTGATTCAGATTTCCTTTCATTTCATTACCATTTTGTTGCTCGATTTTCATGTTTTCTGGTTTTGAAATTTGTTTTTGTTTTATTTCATGTTTTTTTTTTAATAGTAAATCATGTCTTTTTATGCTGAGGTAAAATATATGCACCCTTTTTGAATTAGTAAAATAAGATGTTCTTGTCATTCCCAAAATATATTTACTACCAAATAAGAATGAAACAAGTACATAATTCCATGGGTGTTATTCCATGTATATATACATTGTTTTTAACGTGGGAAAATTTTAAGGGGTATTTTTGTCAATGAAATAAGAAACTATAATTTCCCTCATGTGAAAGTAAATTTGAATTAATGTAATGCTAGTAGAATGGGTTAAAGATGGAACAAGTTGTTTTTTTTTTTTCAGGTTAAATACCCTTTTTGGTTTCCCTACTAATGAAAAAAGTCCCCTTTTGATCCTTATACTGAAAAAAATCTTTTTTGTAATCTCTAAAGTTTAAAATCTGATTTTTTTTTTGTCCCTCCATTAAATTTTTGCTAATCTGTCATGTTAATTAACGGAATTACTTGATTATTTTTTATATAAATGATATTATAAATGATGTGAAAAATATGTAGTTAAAATTATAAATCCACGTAAGCATTTCATATGAATATTTTAAGCCGCATGTACAAATTAAAAATTTTATTTTTTTAATTCGTGAATTAAATGAATTTAAATGGAATTAACTTTAATTTCTTCGTCTTCTTCTATTTCTTCATCTTCTTCTTTCTCCTCATCCGTATCCTCATCCTCATCCTCGATATCCTTTTCACCATCCTCTTCATCATCAATTGTTAGGTTCCTCTTCATCATCATTAGTTGGGTTTCGCAAACTCAGGTTCTGGGTTTCGCGCTGGGTTCCTCGAAGAACCCATAAATTGGGTTCCACAAGGAACCCAACAATTGGATTCTTTGAGGAACCCAAATCTGGGTTCTACAAACCTAGGTTCTGGGTTTCTCGTGGAATCTAGTTGTTGTGTTCCGCAAGGAACCCAGCAATTAGATTCTTCGAGGAACCCAGATTTGGGTTCCTCAAATCCAATTTCTGAGTTCTTGGTTCATTACGAAACCCAGATCATATTTGATATTTGAGTTTGAGATTGCAAGTGATAAGTTCATATTGCTATATTCATGTTGTTATGAATTTCATAACTTAATTCATTTGAAATTAGGGAAAGAGTAAAGAGAAGGATTTATTTTGCAAAGGAGAAGTTAGGGTTTACAATTGATAAATCACTTTAATTAGTAATTAATTTTTATTTTTATCAATGAAAATATTCCTATGAATTCTCAATTATATCTTGACCAATCCACATGTAAAGGATTGAGTATGAACGAAAAACAAAAATTTCAAAAGAAGGAAAATGATTAGGGTATTTCTTTTTTCACAGGAAAAGTGATATAGAGGGGTGTTATTAAGTCCATGTAAGCGTCTTTACATAGTGGAATATCCATGCTAGATGTTCCCGTTAAAATAACGTGCCATGTAAGCAAAATTTAAAGAGAGACTAAAAAGGGGTCTGATTTTAAACTTTAGGGACTAAAAGGGGAATTTTTTCAGTACAAGGACCAAAAAGGCATTTTTTCAATCGTAAAGAAACCAAAAAGGGTATTTAACTTTTCTAATTTTGGAAGTACTCATTCCCTTAATCCTTCTTACTTAATCCACCCAAATCGAAGTTACTTAATCCACCTAAATCGAAGTTGTCACCTTTTTAAGTGCGTATTTCATTTTTAAACTTTTAGTGATTTTGAACACAAAATTTGTGGTAATTTAGTTAGTTAAATTTGAAATTTTAATAAATACTTAATTGACAATTACTAAGAGTACTTAATTTAATTGAACTCTTTATAAAAGACATATTTAGATAAGCAGTTTGATGTAATGAATTATTGTTCCTTAGGTGCTAATGGCAGGTGAGGATCTTTATCAATCAAAACTCTTGAACAAAACAATTGGTTTGATTGATCTAACGCTGTGTTGTTGGATAAAAAAAAAATTTTAAATGGATTTTAACTTCTTTTTGTTAGAGGAAAAAAATGTGCTTGTTTTAGGAGTAAAGAAAAATGAAACTTTATGTAGGGCTTACTAATTAATAACCCTTCCAATAACCATTCCTCGTTTGCATTAGTGTATGAAATAGACATCTAACAACATATATAACCATTTGAACAAAATGCTATATGTATATACACCACTTTGATGGGCAGGACAATCATATCATCTGCTTTGCTATGCAGGATGGTATCAAAACAAAGGGAAAAGACCGTTACAAGCATTAGAAGATGAAAAAAAAAATGATCATTACTTAGAAATCATCCCATCTGCTTAGCTCTGCAGGTTAGTTTGGAAAAAGACCATTAGAAGCATTAGAAGAGAAAGAAAAATGATCAATAATTAGAAAATTATCCCATCAGCTTTGCTCTACAGTTTGGTATCAGAACAAAGGAAAAAGACCATTACAAGTATTAGAAGAGAAAAAAAAATGATCATTGATTAGAATATCATCCCATCTGCTTTGCTCTGCAGGCTGGTGTCAAGACAAAAGAAAAAGATCATGACAAGCATTAGAAGAGAAAAAAAAATCATTAATTAGAAAAAGGAAAACATATAAAAACACCATAAACTCTTTACACACCTTTCAGGAACATGTATTCTTTGATTGTGTAAATCAAGAAATATACGCTTCCGAAAGTGAGGCATGTCCTTTTGAGAAAAAGGGAAACCAATGCAATTGGCATGCGTAAGGCAATCCGCATACTTCATTACAAAAATGCCACAATCAATCCTACTGCCATGTCAAAAGTAAACAAAAATTAACACTACAATTACCACATAAGATCATAGCAATAATAATCCATGGAATAAAAACCAACCAGTGGCATGTAATAAAGATTAATTACTTAGTAAGGTGACTCACTTCTGTTGCCTAGGAATATCGGTTGGAACATCGAGAGGCCAATTCGTAGCATTGTTTAGGCCCATGGCAGGCAATAAAGTATTTTCAAACCAGCTCCTAATTTGTTTTAGAGTAACACTGGACACTTTTTGGGTATCTCTAAGGGAATTCAACCATACAAATTTGTGATACTTGATGTCAACATAGAAAAGAGTCCAATGGTCTAACAAACAGAGTGGTAGAAACAACTGCAATGACAACAATATTAGCAAATCTTATATATGTAGTTATATTTACAAATAAGCTTATAGGGCAATACAAATAAAGAGCTAGCTAGAAAACTTAGATAATTAATACCTTGCATGTATTGATTTGTTTCTCAGGAGTGATCCAGCTTGGCACAATAGGTTCTTGTCCATTAAGCAAGAAACTCTAATTTTTTTAAATAAAAATATCAGTATGAATTAACACATCATATTTCTAAGTGGTGTTTCTGATATATTATAAATTGATAACTTTATAAGTTAATTATTGTATTAATTGAGACTTAGAAGTGAATGATATTTACCGCTGTTGAAGAATCCACGTAATCGTGCTTCAAGAACATGTTTGGATTATCTTCGAACCTTCTCTTAAGTAAATCAAAGTATTTACTCATGGCCTTTTAGAGAAAAAAATATTAAATTAATGTACATTAATTGAATCAGGCATATGTTTAATTTTGAAACAAACTTGAGAAAATAAAAGCAAGGTTATTTTGAACAGCCTTTTACCTCATCCCCAATATAATACAGTTGCGGTGTTGCTTGGATATTAGCATCAAGTAGAGGGATGACAAGAGGAGTCTCTTTGTCCTTCAATTGTCTGTACAAACAAAAGCTGAACTCCTCAATAAGGTTTCAAATTGTAATTTGTAAGTCATATTGTAGTTTACTTTGATATTACAACAACATGCATACCCTGTGCTTTTATGATTCTTCCAATTTTCCAAATGCTGTAAATCCTCTTTTGTAAAATCCCAAACCAAGTACTCCCGAACATCCTGCAACAGATTGATATAAACATGAAAATAATCACATGATTTCTCAATGTATGCCATTTGTAAATACTTCTTAAAATATCAATAAAATTGAAAAAAGCTTTGTACACTAAAGTAAATTAGAAAGTATGAATAAAACCTTTTCTGACCGTACTCTCGGCTCCCTCCTTAACTTTTCGTCACTCTTCTCATTGGCTACTGTTGCAAACCAAGAATGAACCCTTCGAATGAACATTTTAATATGAAACACAAGTAGTTATATATATACATTCAAATTTCTAGTTTTTATTGTGGCATATACATGTATCATCAGGAGGTTCATTGTATTATTATAGCATATGCTATTATGTAAATAAGATATATTTATATTCTATTTCATCTTAACTAGAAAGAAGATACATTCATCAAATCAATCAAATGAGCCAATTAATTACTGTAATTAAGAACATAACAACTACTAAATTTTTGACCATTTTTATATTAACTATCACATCAAAAAGGTAGGACTTACATGTTTTTACTGATGCTAACCAATCTTGACAGCATATGATTGCATTTATGATCTTCAAATCTTGATCACTATTGCTAGAAACAATTTTTTTAACCTCTGTGGTAAATGCAGAATTTGTCACAATGGTTGACAAAGGTATGGCTAAGAAGTCACGAGCCATCTTCACCATCGTAGGAAATTTAGAGCTGTTGTTTTGCCACCATTTTAATATGTCAATTTCGATCAAGTAGGATTCCTCATCTTCCAGATACTGATAAAATTCTAGCCGATTTGGTTTGGTTGCTAAATACTTCTGAAAAGAATCCAACACTCTATCATTAGCATTAAGATGTGCTGAACAACTTGTATCACCAATAGCTGTAGCGACTTCTCTTTTACTGGTTTGATCATATACATATTCATCATAAACACTTGTAAGAAAATCAAAAATCTCATTCAAGTGTTGCTTTGCAACGACAACCCCATAAATTTCCTCATACACAAACTGCACAAATTTAAGTTTCAAGTTTGGGTGAAGAATAGTAACAACGGCCAAAATTAAGCTGCAGATTCTTTGATTGTTACCACATTCCACACTCACCAACGTATAAACCTTATTTTGTAGATGATTCACCTCCTTATACACTTGATAAATGCTTTTCAAAGACACATTTGCAGCCATATAATTTATGTCACTAATGCACTTATCATAACTAAGGTAGAAAATACTAGAAGGTGAATTTTCTTCATGGTGAACTATCTCATCATTTGAGAAGGAATTGTGGATTGTTAGGGAACATGCTTCCTTATTGATATTCCAATCTGAAAGCACCATCTCATTAACTTTAGACCATGATATTGCACCAAAATCATTCTCAAATCTTTTAAAAGCAAGAACCACCTTCTTCAATTCCCAACTATCATCAATAAAGTGCGTTGTCAAGCAACAATTTACCATCCCTTTAGCATTATCCTTCCACAAATTAATCGTCAGATTAAAGCGACAAGAAAGCTCATCAAAATATCCACAAAGTTTATGCTTCTCTTCATTGTAGACATGAATTATGTGAGGTTCAAGATCTTTTTCGGATTGAAACTCAAACTTCGGCTGCAACATTTTGAAAAGTTTCTTGTGATGTTCATCATGAATTATGCTCAATGGAAGCTTGTACTTAATGCCAACTCCAAATGAATCTTGTCTTCATCCAACACATATTTTTCTTTGAAAGCATTTTGAGGTTCTAAATTTTTAGATGGAAGATTTGATGATTGATGTACATTTTCAATTTTTCTATGACGATTTTCAAAGTGTTTTCTTAGGTGTGATGTCCCTTTTTTGCTCGAACCATCTGTCTCAAAGTCACAATATTTACACTTGGCCAATAATTCCCCATCTACAACTTCTACCTTTTCAAAATAATTCCAAACATCAGATCTTGATATTCTTTGTCTTTTGTTTCCCTATCAATGAATAAGATGCATTGAATTCAAAATCAGAAAATTAAAAAAAAAAATCTTGAATTTGGTTAATATACCAATAGAATGTAGACATATATTTAAAAACTCTTAACCACGATTGTATATAAAGGTAAAAGAGGGAAAATAATATATATAAGGAACCACGACACCTTTCATCACAATTTCATAATGATTCCGGTAAAAATAAGGCAATGCACCAATATCAGTCTATGAGGCATTAAGGTTTGAATATGATTAATTTATGGCAATAGGTACCTGTTTATAAGGCACTTGTATATCTGTAACATGATATTGAGCAATCTGATTATTCCCACTCGAGGATATTCTTCCATTCAAATTGAAATCACCAATTGGTGGAGCCACTATATTCTCTCCCGAGGCCTTGATATTTGAAGTTACATTTACATGTGGCTGAATAGGAGGACCCTGAATGTTGCAGTTTATAGTGTAAGAGGCATATTTACAATTTCACAACAATACTAAGACGATGCACTGCTTTAGTTTATGAGCATTTTCAATACAATAACTTATAATAAACAGTACCTGTTCATGAGACCATTGCAAAACATTCCCATCCCCTGGGTTAACCACAAAGGTTTTCCCTTTAGAACCAAAAGCATCAGCTGGTTGAGCTTGTAGATTGCCTTGTGTGGGCATGGCATCTAAAACTCCAGTGTAAAGTAGCTGACCAACAAAAGAAAACTGATGGATATTGCAGCCTTAGTGTATTAACAATTACATAAAAATACCAAAGAAAGTGCACAGGAAATAGGTTCAAAATGATTTATAGCAAATATGGATACCTGTTGCATAGGCAATTGCCCATCCATAGCATTTCCAACTGTCTGGTTAATCAGATTTAAATTGAAATCACTAGTTGATTGAGATGGTGGATTGCTTCTCACGAGCATGGTATCTGAAACTGCAGTGTCAAGCTCAGCTAGCTCAACTAGAGGGTCCTGATTACCATAGTTGACAAAACGTGACGTTGCATTTTTCAAGTAATCTGTGATACGGTGTACCAACCATTTTTGTGTCTCAAGTGTCATATTACGACGTTTGAACAACAACTCGACTACATAATCACCACAGCTGGCATAGGCACTGCTAAGCTTAATTGCAAGAGCACCAAGAATATGAAATTCTCTCTGAAGGTAAGAAATATATGGGCAAACATTTTCTTCCGACCCAATGACAGGAACGTAGAAAGGTCGATTACATTTAAGTGCTTTGCCCACAATGCCTTCTCCTTCTTTGTACTGCCATTTGAATAGTTTCTTTGTATCAAATAGAAAACCACTAGAGCCCCAAGAAACATCCTCAAAGCATAAAACAGTTTTAAGTGGAAGTGGAGAGCCCGTTTCATGACAGAGATGTGCAGAAGAGACAGGGTTTGCCCACGTTAGAATACCTGCCACCTCGTCCTGTCCACATATATTCTGTGATATGCCGTGTATTTCAGCTACAGAAGCCATACGAATCAAGTAGAGATCCTGTCAATAATTAAAATTTAAACACTTGTAAAGCTAATAATTGCAAACAATTAATTGATTACTTTAGTTAAATTATTTTTTATTAGGGATAAAGAAATATTAGGGATAAAGAATCAAAATCATAGTAATTTTTTCGGGTAAATGAATTCATATAATCATTTAATTCTCTTTTTCTTACTTAATCATACTTTAAATCTCAATATAGTAGGTGGTCAAAAAAAATATTAATATAGTAAACAGTAATTGAAACAACATTTATGCAATGCACCATATTTTGTTCTTTTATTACCTACCTTCTTTTAAATTTTAATCATTAATTTCTGGGAAGATGTCTCATCAGGCCTACATGAGTACTCAAAGACTTAACCAATCATAAAATGTTAAATCATTATTTAATTTCAATAAGCTGTTCTAGACTAGTCAAGAAGGGCTTTACTCTCCATATCATCAATCAAACTTCAATTTCTTGGAAGGCTTATGAAAATGTAGTTTTCATTAATTTTCTACCATTCGAAATTTCGATTGTAACCATAAGTTTTCGTTCTGAATCAGGGTACAGCATTTAGCCTAGTGCGCTAAAACTAATGTAGAAAAAATATGGGCAACAAAACCAAGAGAGAAATGGATTGGGCAGTGCAGAAGAAAACGCTGTCTCTCCTGAAGGATGAGAAACCCCTCCCCCGTGTGACCTCCTCCAGGAGGGTAATCATGTTGCCATCTCTCTTCTTTCCATCTATCCTTTCTCCTTCCAGTCTATATCCCTATCTTTTTGTTCCCTAAAATCCCCAAAAAAACCCTAGTTCAATTTCTGCAAGCTTTTTGTGATTCCTCTTTTAAAAACCCAAAAATATCGTTGTTCTTTTTCCTTTTCAATCTCAAATCTTAAAACCCAGAATATCTAGCTAATTTTTGTTGTTTTCTCTCATTTATAGAATTTAAATATACAATCCGCAGGGCAAATCGTGTTTTGATAATCGGACTGGAAACGGATGCCCATTCTGAGGAACGGATGTCCTTTACTGCTGCCGGGAGGATGATTGCCGAGTGTCCGATCCATCGGAATAGAGTTTATGGTGTGCTTGCAAAAGCTTGGGCGGATCGTAAGGATTTCCAGGTAAATGAAGTTGAAGAAAACCTTTATGCTATCTCTTTTCATTCTGTATCTGACCTGATGTATGTTCTGGAAAATGCTCCATGGTCTGTTGGAGGGTTTTTGTTCAATGTTAAACGATGGGCTCCGGGTATGTCTTTGGCTGAAATTGACTTCTCACTAGAATCTTATTGGATACAAGTTCACGGTCTGGATGTCGATGAATTGACCTATAATAGTGCTGTTACTATAGGCAGTAGTCTGGAGATTTTAATCAAAGCCGAGAACCCGATAGTTAACAATGTTTTATTTAGGGGTTTCTTAAGACATAGAGTTCAAATTGAAGTTTTTAAGCCCCCTTTGCTGGATTCCAGTCCCATTCTCAGAATCATGAGGATAAGTGGGCTGAACGAAAGCATGAGAAGCTCTCAAACTTCTGCTATAACTGTGGTAAGTTAGGTCACTTAGATTCTGTGTGTGGAGAAGAGATGGTCATGCCTTTGAAGGATCCAAACCAACCTATGTATAGTAAATGGCTGAGAACTGCACAGGGGAGAGAGACTAACAGGACCCCAGGTAGGGTTAACAATATTTACAAAAGCACTTCAAGTAATCGAAGCCTATTATGCACCCTCGTATTAAGGGATAAAAGGAAGGAACCTTGGAATAAGATGCCTTTTAAATCCCCTAACATTTTTGTTAAGCATCAACTAAGACCACTCCACATATGCTAACTGATATATCCTCGTCTAGAAAGAATCCTAAGCTCAAACTTGTCTTCTACCTGTTCTCCACCTAAGGAAAAT
>BPVZ01000133.1:126000-140733 GCA_020521535.1 Rubroshorea leprosula | reverse complement strand
ATTATTTATAAATTAAAATATCTAATTCATTTAATAAGAACTAATAACTAATAGTTATTTGAAAAAAACTAAACCTTTTTGAATTTAGAGTATTTAAACACCACTGTAGCCTAAATAAAAATTAAAATTTATTTAATTTATTGTTCAATTAAAATAATTTACATGATAATAATAATATAATTACTATTAATTTTTATTATTTTTAATATCAATTAATATTAAAAAATATTAATTATACCCAAAAATACTCTTTAAAAAATTCTTAAATTAATTGTAACACACAGCCTATGCACTGAGTTCAGTATTCACTAATTAGTAGTAATAATTGTTCGGTTTTTTAACACCTTTTTTGCACAGGTTAAATATTTTTTTATTTTATTACAAAATATTAAAAAATAACTTTATTTTTTCGACCATTCAATTAAAATTATACACTTGTAACTTGTGTTCAAAATAACATTAACGAGAAAAATATGCAATAAATATAACTTGTGTACGCAAATTAGACATACTCGTAATCGTTAAATACTTATCTTATTAAACTTAACAACTTATAGTTGTTCATTTGTAACTAATCCAAAAAACACCTACCCCTTCAGATTTAGATACACTACTAATAATAGTACTACTAAATAAAAGTGTGGTTATATCGTAAGTGCACGCAAGCCTTGTGTTTATGATTGTGCAACCGTGTCTGTGGTGTGTTCTAAAAAACATGTATCAGTGCATTGTTGATGTGTTGCTCGTTCAGCGAGCGTGCGTGTTTAATTGCAAAATAAAGGGCAAGCAAGGAACAGAATAAGAGATTGATCACATTCTATTAAAAATGCTGAACCTGAAACTGATGATTGGATGAATCAAGATCCAGCTTTTGAACAAGATTTTATGGTAACATAAATGATGAAGCACAGGTCCTAATGGATCTCAATGGGAAATTCTTCAATGAAACTTTACCGTTACAACAAAAACGATACAACAACAACACAGACTGGATAACCTCGAGACAAAGACCGATGCTGCCTCTCTATATCTTTCACAGGGTTCTCTATGAAAGAAAATCTTGAAAACAGCTCTGGAAACCTTATAGTTCATCCTGCATAATCAGAATGGAGAAGTTATCAATTGACAGTAAGACTGAAATATGCCTCTTAATAGCAGGTTTCAATCGCGATCATTTTTATTAAAACAAAGAAAGGTTGATCCAAAAGCAGTTAATTAAATCTCAGGGAGAATGAAAAGGCACGCAAGAAGAACTTACATGGTAATCCATGTAGTCATGGGGGTCATGCTGCAAAACAGAAAAATTTAAACTTCATTTTCTTGTTTCAATAAAAGAACACACCATACATCACAGTCACTCAAAATAAAATAAAATAGAATAAAATAAAACATCATGGTCATTCAAATCACAATTCCACAGTTTTTACGCGTTACGCCCACTCTATAACTAAGAGCTTACAGTGAACGTCACACATAAATGTAGAGTCACACATCAAAATTAACAACAATGTGCTTCCCATGTGAGGATTATAAGGGGAAAAAAGAATCATGCCCTGAAATTATTTCTTCAAGTCACAACTCCATTCATTTGCTTGTTCCTTGTTCCGTTGCCAAATGTGGAAAAACCCATAACCTTCATCTATAGATTTGTGTTCTTTTCATAAATGCCAGCTATGTGTGCTTGGTGCTCCTGCATGTGTCATTGCTTGACTCAACTCCTTAAGCTAATCTATCTATCAGCAGTATCATTCACAGTAACCTATAAATGCTTTCTTCCAAGCCATTCAAGTGTGCTTGTAGACATGACATATCATTTGTTTCCAAAGTAATAAATACATTCCTAATAATACAAATTGTTTAGATGTTTCAAAGAAGAAGCTTGGTGCCTAGGTCTAAAAAATTTGACTTAATCCATCTTAAAGCAAAGTAAATGGCTTATTAATTTCAGAGAAGCAATTAGACATATTTGGCACACAGGAAGCCATTGGTATTTGCAATGATTAATTGAATTCCAAAATCAAAGCACTAAGGAACAAAATACATAAAACAAATGTTTTGCGAAAGGATAGAAGAGAAAATATACAGTACCCTTCTTCGGCCCCTCCTCTCTTTTCTCCTTTTTTCACTGTCCTCTTTGGCTCTATTACCTTCCTGCAGAAAGAGTCATTCAAAGAACTTAACCAATTTTTTATTAGAAATACTGGAGATAATTGCAAAATCCCAGCACTAATAATCACCTCTTCTTCCCGAGCTCTTCTCTCTTTTTCTGCTTCTTCAAATGCCTCTTTTTCAACCTGAAAGTTGACATGTAAATTATTAATTCCTAAAACACTTCTCCTTGCTCAAAAATTAAAAAAAAAAAATCTAAAACACTTCAAATTGACAGTAAATATAAACTTTTAAGGGCGACCTCTCACCTCCTTGTTCTTGGCCCAAATATCTTCTACAACTTGTCTAGCATACTCTGGGTCATCACAAATCAAGATGTTGTCATAAACTGAACCTGCCTTTACCTGCAATGTGAAAATCAATCACCTTACTTTGGCCACAAATAAAAATGATCATTTCATTTTTTCAGTCAAGATCATTTTTTCAGTCATGTAGTATTTTAGAAGGGTTGGCCAAAAAAAAAAGGTATTTTAGAAGGTTTTAAATTCAAGCTGGCTTCAAGTCTGCTTAGAAGATTAAGGCGGTGGCTAGATTACTGCCAATCAGACAGGTAGAAATCTAATCTCCGCTGGAAAAGAAGAGAAAACAAATGCAGGCAAAACATGGCAAAATACTAACCCAAAAAAATAAATTTTGCAGAATTGGTCTCAATTGAGAGTACATTGCTACCATAATGAATTAATTTCCAAAAAATTGTGGATGGTAATTGCAAGGAACAAATCAAGAGAATAATGGCTTAAATGGTTTCAAACCAGGCAGCTGCCGAATAGACTAGGACTGTATCCAGCATGAAAGATGATTTGATATGAGCGCTAAAAACAGAAAAAGTGCTACACCTAGACAAAATATTATGAGTCGAAGATCTGAGGAAAGAAGACTTGATGCTTAATCATCTAAGAAAGAGCCTAGCCTTAAACTTGATGGGATCAAGGAAAATGTTCAGAGTGCACAGCCTTCACTAATTATTATTATTATTATTATTTTGGTAATTACTGTTAAGATGTCCTTAGACCAGCTTTTGCACATCTCAAAACTAATCTCTCCTCGGGCGATCTTAATGGTGCACCCCTACATTGACCTGGTGCATTCACTCATTTTTTATTAGAACATAATTCAGTTCAGAACCATACATGTTCTTGATCAGCATGTTGCAGTAATATATTCTGCTGACTAGATCTAAAAAAAGGGAATGCAGGTGTGGTCATGTTGTGAAAAGTCAAATGTGAGTCATCCTTTTATTTATTTTATAGAATGTAAGGCTCTATAATTGACCTCTATTAGAATAACAGAAATAGTATATTATTTACCTGCCAGACTTCAATGCCCACATATTTTATGGGCTTCAGCACATAAAGATCCGGATCATCTTCAAACTCTGAGGTCAAGAAGGAGAAAAGATGAAGCAATGTCAAAACAGAAAGATTTGACAGCAAATCTTCCAATTAGGTTTAAGAAAGAAATAGATGATGACACATACATAGACACCAAAAAAAAAAAAAAAAGAGTAAGTTGTTCTAAAGAAAAAAAGTAACTTAAACATCTGCACCACAACTTGGAGGCATTATTATTATTTTTTTAAAGAAATATTTAATCCCAACATCAATTTCAAGCTATGACTGGACTAATTGAGCATAGTAACTCAGCACATGAGTGACCTCATAGCCCATCCAAAATTTAAAGGCACTACATATAAGCGTTCTGAAGAATCACCACACTTGAATCCATAAGTTCTGGTTTCAACACATAATCAAGCTATCAAACCATTTTGACCTGTTGAAAGAAATGTACCTGGGTTATCAATCCAAGGAGTCTTCCACTTTCCCTTATAGTTGGGGTTCTTGACTTTCTGCAGTAAAAGGAAACATTCACAAAAATTAGAACAGCAGCAGAGGAATCTGATTTGTTTTTTCTACGCGAGACTTGAAAGCACCTTACGCTTCCATGGTCCTTTGTATTTTGGATTTGGGATCTTAGGTGGCCTCCATATACCATTCTCTTCGTCATCCCAGTCATCAGGCTAAAGGAAACAAGACATAGCAATTAAATAATGAGCACCTTCTTAACACACATCAACTAATAGATATGAAGATAAATCAATGATTTATTAATATCAAATAAAGAAAACAAAATATAGAAACATATAAATGTGTGATTAATGATATTATAATATGGTCGACAAAACAAATCCATTGTTGGCAGTGGTTAAGTCAGTAGTGGATCAAGGAAAAAAAAAAGGGTCAGATGTATAAATGTTTAGTGGCATGCCTCTTTGGCTTTTGGATCAGGAATCTCAGCTGGAATTGAATCATATCCCTGCAGCATAAAGGCCAGAAAGAGTAAAGCCATTAGCTTACATGGAAAATGACAAGAGTTGCAGTACAAACAGACAAACAGAAAGAGTATCATACCTCAGGTTTGACATCATTAGGATCATCAATATACTCTCTATCCTCCCAGTCTGCTGGCTGTAAAAAGAATACAAGGAACTTTCAGATAGCTAGATAAAAACCTCAATTTCTAAATTACTTTTGAATAAAGGTTCTTTAACTTTTAATTTCAAATTCTTGAATGAATAAACATGACCTTTCAGCACTATATCTTATGATTTATGTCACTCAGCATGCCTACAACATTATTCAAAATTTCATGAAAACGCATACCCTTTTTGCCTTAACATCCTTGATTTTTCTTGGAGGAAGGATATCCCAGTCTGTATATAGGCTTCCAGATTCTCTTTCTCTATTATCAACTAAGATGCTATAAGAGGCATCAGGCCTAAGAATAAATGTGTAGAAGTGAGTTAGTTTGTCTGTTTCACATTGTATATCCTTCTTGTTGGGATAATTCTGCCCCTGGTAGGAAACTATAGCATGGAGCTTTTTGGTCTGTGAGCCGCAAATATCTGGTCCAAACATCAAACTGCATCAAGGAAAAAAATTAATTGGAGTCACTCATCACTTTGAAACGAAATCAACAATTGATCATGAGGATGACACACAACAAAACACTTCCATTTGACATAAAGAATAAGCAATGATTTAGGATCCTCATCCATGTACGAAAGATGCAGGGATTAGTATACAACATATGTCCAAATTATTCCTTATACATCATCATCAGGAACAAAGTAGTTAAAAAGACAAGTTCATGATAATGAATAAAAGATCCAGTAAACTATCAAATTTTTAAAACAATTAAAAGGCAAAATGATAAAAGCCAGGCTTTTCAATATCAACACCCATTCAAATGTTACTCCCACATAACCTAAGGCATATATAATGAAGTTTATCAGTAAATACCATGAAATAAAAAGTTTTACAGACCTGTAAGGGGTGTCACCACCAAATTTCTTCTGATTAACATAACCAGAAAGAAGCTTAATATAACCACCACCACATTCAATATCTTGCTCCAACTTAATAGAATACTGCAGCACTAGAGTTCTGTCCTTGTTGCTAAACTCTGGTATCTTGGCAGATATAGCATAATGTTTAGCATCATTATATGTCTGAATACCTGCAAGACTCCCAAACATAGTAAGTAAAGCAAATTCTTGATCCAGTAGGAAGCACCATCAAATGAACAAAACCCACAAAAAATTTTCATTTCGTTGAGCTTTTTTTTTTTTTTTTTTTTTTGGGCCTTCATTTCCTTAACATGGGGCTCTGAAAAATAAAATACTTTCTATTACACACTATGCATTACTTTTAATGTACTAAAACTATACCTTTATCATCAGGATCCGCCGCCCATCTGCCGGCAGTGTACTTAAAGGTACCTGCTTTTCCCTCGCTCCTTTTCCAATCTGATAACACCCATCGGCTCTTCCAACCATCTGCTTCACAAAACAAGGACAAAAAAAAAAAGGCTCATTATTACTAAACCCATTTCAACTAATCAACGTTAAAAGATAAAAGTAGAACAATTTCTGAATTCACCTACACAGGACCCACTTATGTTAGCAGCCGTTATAGGTAATAAACAAATAATCATCCTTTTTAAGCAATACAATTAGCACCCATTACAGACAAGATCAAACATATGCAGAAATCTAGAACCTTCTAGAGAAAGCAGAATCTATCCCGATGAGCTTCAACACATATAACTGAAATTTCGAGCTGAAGTTTTCTACTATTAATCCTTAAAACTAAATTAAATCAAGAACTGGCTCCTGAAGACCACTGGTTGACTAGACATTCTAGAACGTTCAATCTTCCAAGAAAAAGAAAAGCAAAGAAAATTCTTACATCTCGCAGGAAAAACTACAACAAAACAGAACAGAATCAACCGAAGGGTTTTTGATCTGTTTGATCACAGAGGAAGGGAGATGAAAGATTTGGTTTGTTACCTTCAAAGCGTTCTTCGAAGAAGATTTCGGAAGAAGCGAAATTAAAGAGGAAGAAGAATAACAGAGTAAAGTTGAGAGGAAGTAGAAGCCGCAGCTTCTTCCTCTGCTCTACCATTTCCGGCGACGACTTCATGCCTTCCGTTGCCAAAAACCGATCACAGGCAGTGAGATGTAGCCAAAGCTCTCATTTAAAGCAGTGATGGACGGCTGTGTAAGTGCGTATGCCTGACGGAAAAATAAAAATAATAACAATAAACATTAAATGTCATAATTACCCTTATTCGTCCCCATATTTTCATAAACGTCACTTGTAGTGGTCCAGCGGAGGCCTCCTCTAAATTTTTTTGGTTGGCATTTATGTAATTTCATAAAAAAGAATGGTGTTATGATGTGTAGTAAATAAATAAAACTATTTATAGCGAAATGGGTCATTTTCTTCGAAGTCTGAACTTTTCCAAAGGTCTTCCGAAAAAATCAAAGAAAATTTTATGCACCACGACACTGACGAAGACCTGATGTTGAAAGTCTTCGCAGCACCGTTCTTAACACGGCCACAAGTCGGATGAAGAAAAATTCTACTTCCCTGCTCATAGTCCAATCTTGTTTTACTGACCATCAATAGTCTTTAAATCAATTTTCGTATATTTTAACGCTAATTACTTTTCAACCTTTACAACCAATCTTAAAGACGCCCCAACTGGCATAAATAACGCATTAAAGACACTCCCAACATGGTGCATCAAAGCATATTGAACTTTCCTAGTCATACGGTTTTCATTTGTGTAGTAAAAAAACTGTAGAAAATAGGAGATAAAAGAAATCATGTTCTTCACATCAATCAAATGCCTTTCCTTTGATATGAATGACTGCTTTCCGTCTATACTTTAAACCCAATAGGATTTATGTACACATCAAATAAGTTCCTAGGTCCACTTGGTGGTTTAGGACTGTAGAATCTGAAAACCTGCAATTCCGCATTTCATGTAGATGATCAAACTCTATCGACTCACCTTTTCGCTTTTGTTTCATTTGTTCCTGTAGTTGGTGATGGTTGTGATCCACAACCTAGGGCAGCTGCCGCGGATTCAACATGAGTAAGAAGGTACTCATAAATTTTCTTTCGCAGCCTGTCAATGGTCTCTGCTGAAACCTGGGGCATCTCCTCTTCATCTTTGTTTGAACCTATTTTGTCTAACCAGTCATTAACACTCTTGAGCTGTGTCAGCATGCCTGCTATTTGGCCATTGTCTGATAAAGCTGATATGTCCACATCGGCATCCAGAAAATTCTCAACGAATCCCAGGAACCAATCCTGGGACTCCATTTGCAACATGTCAGCCAAGTCAAGAGCCTCATCAAGGCCACTTCCTTTGGTCCATTCAGGTGGAGGCTGAACTTGTGTCTTTTGACCAGTGCCTGAACCATCCCCTGGCTTTCGAAGAACTCCTTGTGCCACAAGCTTAGAGCCAACTACTGGGCGAGTTTTTCCTTGTGCTTTTGCTGAAGCATTCTTGGTGGAATTTTCTACGATCAAAATAGGTTGATTCCCAGGGAAAGTTTTCTGGCCTTGTGTAGAAGCTGAAGTATGACTCACAATAGAATTAACGTCTTTACTGAATACAGAGAAGGATGATAGATTGGTTGCCAATGCAGCCTGCACCCATGAGGATGCCTGTTTTTGTCTTTCTGATGTGATCCTTAATGCTTCTTCTGAGGGATTTCCTTCGTGATCGGGAGATTCACCAACTGGAATAGTTTTTGATAAAGAATCTGCAATATTACGAGCATTATCCAAGCTTGCTTGGAGGGCCAAGAACTGCTCTACTGCTGGTTGTGGGTTATCTTCCTTCGCAGAGGTAGTTAAATCAGAATAAATGCTGCAAGGAGGTTAACAATGCATATCAGATAAAAGCAAAGGCCGCAGCTATACAATTATCAGATGCACATAAAAGTGTGATCATGGGGAAACTATATAATGAGGAAATTACAAATAAATTCAGAAAAATGCATACATACATACACACATTGAGAAAGAAAATATCAGCCAATAAAACTACAACCTATAGATTTGCAAAACCAATCTGAAACAAGGCAACAATAATTGTTGTGCATGGATTTCAGGTCAAGCATGAAGTCATGAACCTATTATGGCCATGCATTCATACTATCCTAAGCCCAAGCTATCATGGCATTGAAACATTAAGCTAAGCAAGGCTCTAAAAAGATATACGTGATATCATGTAGATAGCACTTGGCACATTCTATGGAAGACCTAATGTTTGATCCATCCTACAAGGGTAATATGCAAAATTAAAAATTCCAAACCAGAAATGGACAAAAAATGAGAATAAAGAACTTAAGCAAATTCCCATAAAAGAAAAGAACTTAAGCCAATTAGTCATTCTTGATTTTGAAGGTAATATCAGCATTTCTACTTTGCCAATTTGCATTAAATTCTTATTAAATCAATACCTTAAACATCGAATTAAGCTCTCCGAAGCAGCTGCCTCTTGTAAAGCTTCAATTGCTGCTGTTTGCGCTGCATCTCTCTGTCTCATGACTTCCTGTAATAACAAACAAGAAAATAATAATAAGAAACAGAAAAGAAATTGAAACATTTCAATGGACCAGAATGGTGTCTAAACTATGTATTTGCTAAAAAAAGTTTCTTAGCAATGTATTACTGAGGATAAGATGAAATTATTACTAAGCAATATCAAACTAATGGATGTGACAGCCATGAACAATGTGGATGGTTAACCCACTAAATCAGTAAGGAGAAGAAATTATCACCCTATAATAAATGAAAAAGTAGAAAAAGCAAAATATCTCAATTGTCATTACTCCTTACGACCACAAAGAGAATTTGCAAACAGCAATAAAATTGCATTAGCCTCAAAAAATCTGTTGCATGATAACTTGCACTCATAACCTCAAAAAATCTTTTAGCTACATGCAAAGGAAGTTATCAAGAGCCAAGAAAGTAAGTACAGAGTTTTATACCTTTCCTAGCTTTGCAAGAGAAGAGGGAAGTGAACCCCATGAAACACTTCCTTCTGTCAATCTTTTACTGTTTACTGACACTTTGACCAAATTCCCTAGGGCTCCATTATTAGCTGCTTCTCCAGATGATTTTTTTCCAATAGAGATTCTTGGCTTAGTTGGCTTTTCTTGATCATCTGACCCTCCATTTGCAATGACTTTCTTAACCGATGCCTGAACTTTACCATCCCCCTTTGAGGACTTCGAAGATATCTGGAATTTATTCTCTTCTTTAGATGGCAGCCTTTCACTTGATGTGCTCTTTCGAGGGGTCTAGAAACCAAAATTTTAATTAAACAAAGAACATCCATTTCCACCCAAGAAATAGGAAGAGGAAGAAGAGCAGAAACAAGAAACAAGTTTGCTCAAAACGTTTTGGCACTTTTCTAAAATCAAGAGAAAACAATATGAGTTATTAAGATCCTTAAAATCACAATCCAACAATAAAATTATTTGATTGAATTATCCATCTATCTTCAGTATTTAAAGCCCTTGATAGACAAAATGAATAAATCCATTCTACCATTCTCATCTTTCAAAGGCTGTTATAAAATCTACAATAAAATCATGCACTTCCAGAAATTAAGATGAAAAAATTATTAATACTTACAGAAATACTCCGAGATTCAGACTTCAGTTCATGTTTGGTGCCCCTCATTTTAGAATTATCCCTAGTCTTAATTTCAATATTCCCTTCCCAACTCTTTCTCAAAGCCTTTGCTCCCAACTCAATCCCCTGAACCATAGTCTTGATGACCGGAACCTGTTTCCTGGGTGTACTTGCTCCATGAAGAGAAACTGCCTTTTCTGCTGATCCCACCTTGGGACTTCCCTTATCTAGCCCTTTAATCCTTGCCTGCTGCTTCATACCATTTGCAAACTTCTCAAAGGAAGTTGGCAATGAGTAACAACTTGTAGGAGAAGAAGGAATTGACCGCGAACCCTGTGAACTCTGTGACTTCACTTTCCCTGAAGACTCCTTCTTCACTTCCAAATTCAATCCCAGTCTTAATAACTGAGATTTTGATGAGTTTGATACAGTCAAAGATGGTTTTTTCTTATCTGTTTGATCCTCCTTAGCACTTGCATTGGATCTAACCCCCACCGGTTTCTCCTTCTCCCTACCATGACCATTCCCTATTCCTACATTTGAGACTGACTTTACCTTCTCCCCCGGCTTTGACCCTGAAGAACTACCATTACTACCATTACTGAGGAACCCAGGTGAGTGGGTTGCAACAAGATCCTCTGGAGTTCCAACGCAAGGGTGCCGGCCGGGGACTGGCCTAACCCCCCGGAGAATGGGGACCGGCGAACCAGACTCCAGCCGGTCAACGTGAATAAACTGACCTAACTGGATCTTATCACTGAGAATCAAATCATCATGTTCATCCGGTAAAGAAACATATGTGGCATGAGAGGAATCCGAAACCTTTAGGTAAAACCCTTGGTTAGGGAAAAGCTCACCTCCGGCTAATGCAGGGACTATGCTCACTACTTGCAACAGAGAAGACCTATGCTCGCCGGCGACCTTCACATCTGTGTTCATGTGTTGTAGAAGCTTGAGAAGCACCCCAGGAACAAGATTTGCCATTTTTGGTAGTCCCAATTCGCATCACTCTCAAAAAACAAACCCCAAGATTGTATAAAACTTCAAGATTTCATATGAAACTGTATGAATACAGGAAAAAAAAAAGGGGGTTTTTGATGAATATATCAGATTAAGAAAGGCTTTTCCTGAAAACCCAAGAATCAAGGATTGGGATTTGACAATACAAATGTATGCAAAGACAGGGTAGAAATCAGTTATCATAAAAAGGATTGATTTTTAGAGTATCAAAATGCATGAACAGGATTCAGATTAGTGGGGGTTTAACAGCTTTTTGGGTGCTAATAATGTTGTTAGGAGGAAACAACAAATTACAGATGAGAATTGATAAAAGAAGAAAACACAAGAATCATGCCCAGCTCAGAGATTGAAGTAAATGAGATGCATTCAATAAATGGCAGCAGCAACAAATAATAATGGCGAACAACTTAGGAGTAACAAGGGAAATGTTCTAAAAACTCACCAACCAGATGACAAAAGGAAAGGACTATAACTTGTAAATGGTAAATGTTTGATATTTTATGGGAATCCCCTCCCACATAATAAAAAAACCATTTCACTCCAAAACCCAAAACGGAAATGGAAGCTAGTGTTTTCAAAACATGACTGGCTGCAAGCTTGACACAGCTAAAAAGAGAAGAAGAAAACGCACAAAACTAAACCCACAAGAGTGAAAAAAATGCAAATCTTTTCTTGAAGAAGATAGGAGAAGGGCTAAGAAATAACAAGTCATGAGAGAGGAACGTGGGGTTGTGGATGTGGTGCTGAAAATTTTGCAGGAAACAGGCAAAGGTGAAAAAGAGAGAGAATAGATGCCAGGCCCATGGCCATTGCATCATTGTTTTAGAAGCATAGCACAAATTAGAGAGGAGGTAAAAAAAGCACAAATGATATGATTGATTAGTTAGTTTTACAACAAGTTCTACAATAGTGAGATAACATTAAATCTAAAAATATATGTCAATTCATGCCATCTCAACTCTCGTTGAATGAAATAATTTATAAAGGTTACTATAATATTTTATTGTAAATATGTATTACAACCATGTTCAAAAAAAAAATATGTATTACAACAAATATTTTTTATAAATCATTAAAAGAAAGAAAGAAAGAAATGTCAGCGTCTCACCAAAGAGACACATTACATTAAGAATCTGTGATGATTAATATCAACACTACATACACATGCACTCACAATGAATACAAAATATTGAATCTGACCCACTCTGGCTTTGATTGAGTTCCAAAGGTTGGGTAAATAAGAGAAAGACAGATCTTTTATAGAACCAATGAAAGTGCAAAAATTTACCCAAAAAGAATGAAAGTGCAAAAGGGTATCAAAGAGCCAGGACTTTTTACAGACACAAGAACTGGAAAGGAATCTTGACAGAGAACAGTAAATACCATATTTCCTTTGTTTTATTATTAAATTACTCAATAGGGTGGAGACTGGTGAGTGTGATTTTTGTTTTTTTTCTTGTTTGTTAAATTATTTTGGTAATATTCATTATTTTATTTATGGTTGGAAATGGTTGCATGTGCAGGGTAATGGGGACGGTAGGAACCAGGAGATGGCGTGTCGGCTATGTGAAAAGATGTCAAATCCACAAGACAATTGACGTTTGAGGAATGCTACCTAAGGAGTGCAGTTGAACTCGGCTCGACTGAGTGTTAATTTTTTTTTTTAACTATTTATAAACAGTAAGCATTCGGTCAATGCGGGTAACCTTCCTCTTGCAGTTTTTTTTTTTTTCTTAAATGTTCATTGTAAAATTATTTGTTCGAGTTATAAATATTTAAATATTTAAATTTATTTTAAAAATAATAATAAAAAGATTAAAATTCAAAATTAATGATGTAATCTAAATTATATTATTTAAAATATTAAAATATAAATTTTATATTATTTAATAATTAATTTTTTATATACATTAATTAATTTAATAATATGACTTATATTATGTCATTAATTCAAAATTATCAATTCATATCATTATTCTTTTTTGAATAATCTCTATTATTACACTTATTTGAAATTAATAAATATTAATTCAATTAAATTTTTGTTTGTACAAGTTTTTAACTACGTATATTTTAAAAAATTAGTTTTCCTTTGCGTTTATCCGCAAGTACGCTATTACAGTGTTGTCATAAATCAGGCACGTTATCAAAAAGGAATTTCTAATGGACCACCCTCTTTTTTCACATCTAATGGAGCGCCTCAAATGAAAATAACATCGAATTTGTTTGGTTCTAAAGAACTGCACGAGGAGAGGGAACATCATTTTGTTCAAATAAATATATTTGCAAACCAAATTAATACATTTCCAAGTCTAAAGTCAACTATAAAAGGATATGGAATTAATTTGCTCGCCAGGAGATTAAAGTGGAGTTTTTAAAAGGATTTGGATATTTTGGATGGCATGATTGAGGTGTCCAAATCAAAGCACAAGCTCAATTATGGTAATTGTAGTTATTGTTATTGTTTGTTGCATAATCAATTTGTTGCATAGCAAGGAAACAATCATAATATTGATTTCTCAATTTGTTAGTCTTTTCGATTCTTGTTGATAATGTTGTTTCTTCTTAGAGGAGACAAAGAACAAAAACATGGGGATTTGCCTTTCATAGTTGTTAGCTCAACAAATCATTTTTTAGAGGCTTTTCAAAAAAAAAAAATCATTTTTTGGAAAAGTAGTTAGCTCTAATCATGGCACAAATTAATGTGTAATTATATATCTAAACAGGAAAATGGAAGATGAAGACAAAAGGAGTCGCATGAGTTTGAAGTAAATATTGGGTAAAAGGGTATTTTGTGTCATAAATTTCAACTAATTTTAGATGAAGTGAATAATAATCTTTAATTATGTATATAATACATGAAATAATAAGCCATAAAATAAAAAATGATCATTTTTTTATGAACACCTTTATCTAAAATCTCAAATTTTTTCAATTTGACATCAAAAGCAAAGGCTATCAATCAATTTCCTAATTATAATTTTGTTTTGTATCAATTGATTACCCAATTATAATTTTGCTTGGAAAATTGTTCCCTAATAAGAACAAAGAATAAAGCAATTAGATTAAAAAGAAAAATAAAATGTCCTCCTACTAGCAAAGAAGTTGGAAACTTGGAATTATTAGATGCTTAAAGTTAACTAAAGATAAAGCAAATAAGCTTAGGGTTCCTGTTCCGCATTGATTAGCAACAAGTCTTCGAGCACAAGGGTCAATGCTAGACAAGACATCAACAAATACTATAATGCTAGCAAATCCAACCAAAAAAAATGAGATCTTGACATCAATTAGTTTTGGCCATATATTTTATAAAAATATGATTGATTGGTAATTTTTTAGTATAATTTTTTATATAATTTATATATCATTTAATTATTAATTTTTTTAATTATAATTTGTGATATTGTATGTTGTTTAATTATTAATTCTTTTCATTCTATCAAAATATGTGATATTATATGTATTAATTCATTTAATAAAATATAAAAATTACATAAAAAATTATACAAAAAAACTATCCCCATATCATGATCATTTTTATATT
>BPVZ01000133.1:56923-75986 GCA_020521535.1 Rubroshorea leprosula | reverse complement strand
AAACTTATTCTCTAAAAAAAAAACCTCAAATTTTTAAAAATCTTTGTAAACAAGACTGGCTTAATTGAATAAACTTTTACTTGATTGGTTACACAATTTGCTAGAAACTATAATATTTATTTATCTTTTATTTTAGGCTGATCATGTTTTTTCTTTTTATTTTAATCTTTAATTGCTCTGCAAAATAGGTCTCTGCGAAAGCGATTGCCTTCAAACTTTCGAAATTTCCCCGGAGGTATTCTATTTTCTTCTTATGCGATATCTTATTTGTCGAATATACAAGTCGAAAAACATTGAATTCCTCATCTTGGTTCATCTTAATTAATTAATCTATCCATTCAATTTTAGTGAGTTTAGGGTTTTTTTTTTTTTTTTTTTTTTTTTTTTTTTTTTTTTAATAAAATTTTATATTTATCATTAATTAACCACCACTTAAATAGGTCTTTTTATTTAATATATGTTGTAATTATTTTCTTAAAAAAATGGTAAAGTATGAATAGACACATTGAATGATGCCCTAAACATAAACTGCAATCTTATAGTTACAATTCTACATGGCATTAAATTAATATAACATGATATTAAACAAGTGAATGCATCATAGGTGGGCCCTTGAATGAAAAGAGTTAATTATATAATAACATGTCATATTGTAAGTTTACAATGCTACATGATGTTATAACTATAAAATTTTCATATTTTGAAAATTGGACAACTAAATCTTAGTCTAAAAGTTGAATGGAGGAAGTATATTTTATAATTGCAAATATTTCAATGATGTAGTATAGGCAATTTGTTTATTCTTTTAAATGGATAAAGAGGGCAAAAGATCTATTCCACGTGTAAACATATCTATAACATTTTGATCAAATTATAAAGTAGGAGTCAAAATTTTAAAACTTATTTAAGAGGTTAGGAATATCTATTCCTACAAGTAATTATTTTCTACTAAGTTAGTGGGTGATTAAGGAATAAGTATTACCACTTCTCTGCATTGTTATGTTTGGTTGGTAGTAGTAATTATTCTTCAATTAAATTTTAAAATAAGATAAATTTGAATTTTTTTTTTTAAAGTTAGGAATAATTAAGTTTCAATGTTGATAAATTTTAACTAAACTAAGGGATAAATAATAATATGTGTTCTTATTATTTTTTAAGGAATATGTATTTCTTAATTCTTTGCTAATGTAAAAAGAAAATTAGATATTAAAACGTAGTTATTCTTAGCATCCTATTGAAGTTTATCAATTTTAATTTGTTTTTATAGTTTGACAAAAAAATTAACTATTACCACAACCATGTAATTCGATTATAGGATTTTTTTTAATAATAATGAGTCTGTAATTAATTATGTAATATTTAATATCATAACCACATGATCTGACTGTAAAGTTATCTATATTCTTAACCATGTATTTAAAATTCAATCCCTGATATTGACATACCCAAAAGAACCTATGTACTATATAATATAACTAGATTTTAGGGAAAATTATATTATTTAAGATTATTGTGTTTTGATTTAATTAGTTTCTTATTTGTTTAAGATTTGATATGATCTTTAAGAGGACTAATAGGATTCTTATTTGGTTTTAGAATCTATGTGTTATTTTATATTAGAGTTAAGCGGATTATAATGCATGGATATTATCACCTCAAATTAAACACCTAATTGCTTCTTTTCCCTTTCTCATCCTTGATTCTCCATTTCTCTCAGGTTTTTTTTTTTTTTTGCCATTAAAACATAACTACTATATTAACCAGAAATATAAGGTAGCTTACAGACCATCAAAACAAAAAAACATGAGCGAAAACAGTAACACAGAAACATAAAGCTTGAAATGACACCACAAAGGAGAGCTGCTAAGTTTGCAGATGAAGAGAAGCAAGGAATTACTCCTGTTAACAACAGGTCGCACATCCTCTGGTGGTTTAATGTAGAGTGGACTTGAGAAGCAGGCCTTGTGCTTGGTCATTCAAGATTGCTTCTTTGAATTGGTGACAGAAGAACCTACTAAACAAACAACTCCTTCCACAGAATACCTCATCCAAAGATACAAAGCAAGCCATACTATCATTCTACCTACCCAAAGCGGAACCAAACTCATGCTAGCTATTATCTCTTTTGCAAACAAAGTTTTAACAAAAGAAAGAAATTAAAGCAAAAGCAGAACTGTAGAAATAATCTAGGATACCTTAGGCTTAAAGATTTCATGACCAAGGGCAGCCCCTTCCCATCCCAAAATCATAGTATCTGAATAGAATCATGGAACCCTTGTGGCCTTAGGGGGGCCACCAACCCCTTCAGACCTCAGCTTTTGTTCTCTAAAACAAAGGTGCCACTTGCTGCGATGGGCACATTGAACAGCTGAGATTCCTCAATTTGGACACCAGGACTCACCTTTTGCATTCTTCTAGCGGGCCTCCCTTTCTTTAGTGTTTTCTTTTCTCACCAGATTTTGGAAACATTACATTCCCAGTGCCAGGCAAGGGTAGCAGAGGATTCAATCTTAGAAGTTGTCTAGGTTTCAACTTCTTTGCTGTGGGACTAGTGGGGCTATTTGATCTACCACTCTTGAGTCTTAAGCCATTAAACACCTTGTCCAAGGGGATGTTCATTGTCCTTAGGTGGAGAAGGGGTAGAAGACAAGTTTGAGCTTAGGATTCTTTCTAGATGAGGATATATCAGTTAGGATATGTGGGGTGGTCTTAGGTGATACTTAACAAAAGTGTTAGGGGTATTAAAAGGCTTCTTATTCCAAGGTCCCTTCCTTTTATCCCTTAATATGAGGGCGCATAATAGGCTTTGATTACTTGAAGTGCTTTTGTAAATATTGTTAACCTTACCTGGGGTCCTGTTAGTCTCTCTTGCCTATGTAGTTCTCAGCCTTTTACCATACATAGGTTGGTTTGGATCCTTCAAAGACATGACCATCTCTTTTCCACACACAGAATCTAAGTGACCTAACCTACCACAGTTATAGCAGAAGTTTGAGAGCTTCTCATACTTTAGTTCAGCCCACTTATCCTCATGATTCTGAGAATGGGACCGTAATCCAGCAAAAGGGGCTTAAGAACTTCAATTGGAACTCTATGTCTTGAGAAACCCCTAAATAAAACATTATTAAGTATTGGGTTCTCAGCTTTGATTAAAATCTCCAGACTACTGCCTATGGTAGCAGCACTATTATAGGTCAATTCATCAACATCCAGACTGTGAACTTGTATCCAATAAGATTCTAGTGAGAAGTCAATTTCAGCCAAAGACATACCCAGATCCCATTGTTTAACGTTGAACAAAAACCCTCCAACAGACCATGGAGCATTTTCAAGAACATACATCAGGTCAGAGACAGAATGAAAAGAGATAGCATAAAGGTTTTCTTCAAGTTCATTTACCTGGAAATCCTTATGATCCACCCAAGCTTTTGCAAGCACACCATAAGCTCTATTCCAATGAACCGGACTCTCAGCAATCATCCTCCTGGCAGCAGTAAAGGACCTCTGTTCCTCAGAATGGGCATCTGTTTCCAGTCCAATTATCAAAACATGATTTGACATGTCCATTGTAGATGCAAATTCTATAAATGAGAGAAAACAACAAAAATTAGCTAGTTATTGTGGGTTTTAAGATTTGAGATTGAGAAGGAAAGAGAACAATGATATTTTTGGGTTTTTAAAAGAGGAATGACAAAAAGCTTGCAGAAATTGAAAGGATGGTTTAGGGTGTTTTTGGGGATTTTAGGGAACAAAAAAATATGGATATAGACTGGAAAGAGAAAGGATAGATGGAAAGAAGAGAGATGGCAACATGATTACCCTCCTGGAGGGGTTTCTCATCCTTCAAGAGAGAGTGTTTTTTTCCGCACTGACCAATCCATTTCTCTTGGTTCTGTTGCCCATATTTGTTCTCCATTAGCTTTAGCACACTAGGCTAAATGCAGCACCCTGATTCAGAACGAAAACTTATGGTTAGATTCAAAATTTCGAATAGTAGGAAATTAATGAAAACTGTGCATTGCATAAATGTTGTTTCAATTACTGTTTACTATATTAATATTTTTTTGACTACCTACTGTATTGAGATTTAAAGTATGAATAAGTAAGAAAGAGAGAATTAAATGATTATATGAATTCATTGACCTGAAAAAATTTCTATGAATTCGATTCTTTATCCCCCATAAAAAATAATTTAACTAAAATAACTAATTAATTGTTTGCAATTATTAACTTTACATATATTTAAATTTTAATTATTTGCAGGATCTCTACTTGATTCATATGGCTTCTTTAGCTGAAATACACGACATATTACAGAATATATGTAGACAGGACGAGGTGGTAGATATTCTGATATGGGCAAACCCTGTCTGGTCGGCATATCACTGTCATGAAATGGACTCTCCACTTCTACTTAAAACTATTTTATGCTTTGAGGATATTCCTTGGGGCCCTAATTGTTTTGCGTTTGATACAAAGAAGCTATTCAGATGGCAGTACAAAGAAGGAGAAGGCATTGTGGGCAAAGCACTTAAATATAATCGACCTTTATATGCTCCTTTCATTGAGTTGAAAGAAAATGTTTGCCCATATATTAAGAACTATTGGCAAAAAGGTTGTTCTTTTGGTGCCCTTGCAGTTAAGCTTAGCAGTGCCTACGCCAACTGTGGTGATTATGTAGTCGAGTTTTGGTTCCAAAGTAGAAATATGAAACTTGAGGCACAAAAACCATTGGTACACCATATCATAGATTACTTGAAAGATGTAACACCACGTTTTGTCACCTATGGTAATCAGGACCCTCTAGTTGAGCTACCTGAACATGACACTGCAGTTTCAGATACCATGCTCATGGCAAGCAATCCACCATCTCAATCAACTAGTGATTTTAATTTAAATCTGATTAACCAGACAGTTGGAAATGCTATGGATGGGCAATTGCCTATGCAACAGGTATCCATATTTGCCATAAATCATGTTGAACCTATTTCCTGTGCACTTTCTTTGGTATTTTTATGTAATTGTGAATATACTAAGACTGCAATATCCATCAGTTTTCTTTTGTTGATCAGCTACATTATACTGGAGTTTTAGATGCCATGCCCACACAAGGCAATCTACAAGCTCAATCAACTGATGCTTTTGGTTTTAAAGGGAAAACCATTGTAGTTAACCCAAGGGATGGGAATGTTTTGCAATGGCCTCATGAACAGGTATTGTTTATTATATGTTATTATATTGAATCCTTAAACGCTCATAAGCTAAAGCAGTGCATTGTCTTGGTATTGCTGGGGAATTGTAAATATGCCTCTAACACTATAATCCGCAACATTCAGGGTCCTCCTATTCAGCTACATGTAAGTGCAACTTCAAATACCAAGGCCTCCAGAGAGAATGTAGTGGCTCCACCATTTGGTGATTTCAATTTGAATAAAAGAATATCCTCTAGTGGGATTAATCATACAGCTGAATATCATGTCACAGATGTGCAAGTGCCTCATAAACAGGTACTTGTTACTATAAATTAATCATATTGAAACCTTAATGCCTCATGAACTGATATAGGTGCATTGCCTTTTACTAGAATCATTATGAAATTGTGATGAAAAGTGTCACAGCTCCTCGTATATATTCTTTTTCCCCTTTTACCTTTATATACAATCATGATTATGGGTTTTTAAATATATGTCTATATTCTATTGGTTTATTAACCAAATTCAAGATATGTTATTTAATTTTTTGACTTTGAATTCAATTACACCTTATCCATTGATAGGGAAACAAAAGACAAAGAATATCAAGATCTGATGTTTGGAATCATTATGAAAAGGAAGTTGTAGATGGGGAATTATTGGCCATGTGTAAATATTGTCCTTTAAGACGGATGGTTCAAGCAAAAAAGGGACATCACACCTAAGAAAACACATTGAAAATTGTCATCCAAAAATGAAAAATGGGCATCCATCATCAAATCTTCCATCTGAAAATTCAGCAAGTTGAGGTATTCTGAAGGAAAATTCTGTGTTAGATCAAGACAAGATTCACATGGATGTAGCAAAGATTTTTATTAATTACAAACTCCCACTAAATAAAATTCAGGATGATGTTTTCAAGAAACCTTTCAAAACGCTGCGGTTTGAGCTTCAATCCGAAAATGATCTTGGACTTAGCATTCTTCATGTCTATGACAAAAAGAAACAAAAACTCCTCAGATATTTTGACAAGCTTTCTTCATACTCTAATTTGACAATTAACTTGTGGGAGGATGATACTAAAGAGATTGTGAATTGTTGCTTGACAGTGCAGTTTATTGATGATAGTTGGGCATTGAAGAAGAAGATTCTTAGTTTTGAAAGATTAGAGCATGATTTTGATGCAGGATCATTGTGTAAGATTTTTAAGAGAGTGCTTTTGGACTGGAATAACAAAGAGAAAACATGCTCCTTAGCAGTCCACAGCTCCTTGCCTAATGTTGAGATAGTTCATGACGAGAAAATTTGGCCTTTTGGCATTTTCTACCTCAGTTATGATAAGTGCATTAGAGACATAAATTGTATGATTATAGATATATCTTTAGAAAGCATTTATCCAGTGTACAAGAAGATGAGTCATCAAGACAATATAGGTTATACTTTGATGAATGTGGGATGCAGTAATAATTGGAGGATTTGTAGCCTGATTTTGGCGATTGTTGCTATTCTTCACCCATCCTTGAAGCTTGACTTTGTGGAGTTTGTGTACAAGAAAATCTATGAAGATGCTATTGCAAAGGAACAATTGGACAAAATTTCTAATTTTTTTAGAAGTCTTTATGATAAATATGCTAGTAGATGCAGCAATCACACAAAATTTGCTACTGCCATTGGGGATACTTGTTCTTCATCACTGGCTAATGCTGATGATAAAATGTTGGACTCTTTTAGCAAGTATAAAGTATCCAAACAAAGTCGACGAGAACTTTATCAGTGTTTGGCAGAGGATGAAGGCTCCTAAATGAAAATTAACATTTTAAATTGGTGGTGCAACAAACAGCTCAAGATTTCCAACATTGGGGATGATGGCTCATGATTTTTTTGCCATACCTTTATCAACCACTATGTCAAGTTCTGCATTTGCCAAAGAGATTACAAAGATTATTTCAAATAGTGATGATCAAGATTCAGATATCATAAATGCAATGATATGTTGTCAGGATTGGTTGGAATCAACGAAACTCTGTAAGTACTGTTTTTTATGTGAACAAAATTTTATTGCCTCTTACAGTTAAATTGGCTTGTTTGATTTATTTGATAAATATATCTTTTTTTCTAGTTTATACTTCAAGATGAAATATGATATAAATCTCATATTTACATAATGACATAAAATAAGATGGGCTATGGTACAAAAATGAGCTTCCCAATGATACATGTATATGCCACAATTACAGAATAGAAATTTGATTATGCAACTGCTAGTTGTGTTTCATATTAAAATTTTCATTCTTGGCTTGCAGCAGCATGCGATGAACAGTTAGTGAAGGAGTGGAGAGCATGGTCAAAAATGGTTTTATCCCTTATATTTTTTGGTTAGTCAAATGTCAATTTTAATCACTAAATTTTCACTTTTGAATATTTCTAGTCTTTGAACTATTTTTTATACTCTTTTCATTCTTAAATTATGAAAATGCACATTTTTAGTTTTTCTGTTCATTAGTCCATTAAATTTGTTCATCTATATATATATTTTTAGTCTCTAAACTTATAAGTTTAGGAATTAAAAATATGTACATATTATAAGTTTATAAATTAAAAATGTACATATTTATATAGATTTAATGGATTAATTGATAGAAGGATTAAAAAAAAAACATTTTTCATAGTTTAGGAACGAAAAAACTATAAAAAATAGTTTAAGAATTAAAAATGTTCAAAATTAAAAGTTTAAGGACTGAAAATGACATTTAACAATTTTACTTTTTAGTATGCAAAGCTCTTCCATCAATTTTAGTCATATATATATATATTATTATTACTTGTATATGACATACATATGACAAATCATCATGTGAATATTGTAATGTTTTTGTCTATTTTTTTTTTGTTGCAGTACCTGCTATGGGATTTTACACACAAGGAGTTAGAGCTTTTGAGAAAATGGAAGAATCCTAAGATAACAGGGTATGCATGTGTTTTAATATCAAAATAAACTACAATAGGAGACGTACAATTTGAAACCTTATTGAGGAGTTCAACTTTTGTTTGTACAGACAACATGTTGGACTAGATGAGAAATTCAAGGTCCAAGACAATTTCTTCACTCTAGTTGATGCTATTATACAAGGAGCACCCCAAGCATATTATATTGGAGATGAGGTAAAAGGCTGTTCAAATAGCCTTACTTTTATTTATTTTCTCAGGTTTGTTTTATAATTAATTATTAATCATTTCAATGCCTGATTTAGTCAATTTAGATTAATGTAACGTTTTCTCTTTCTCTAAAAGGTCATAAACACATTCTTTCTTAAAGCACACTAGCTTGCATTCTTCGACAGCTGTAAGTATCATTCACATCTTAATTTTAAGATTACAATGTCATATAGTATTGTAAATATATCATTTTTGCATATATATAAGAATGATCATATAAAAATATGGTGTATTAATTCACACTAATTTTTCTTCTTCAGAGTTTGTCGCTTGGTGGAGGCCAACCCATTGTACCAACTTGGATCAACCCTGTGGAACAAATCAATACATGCAAGGTATTATCCTGTGTTTTTCAGTTAGCTTTTTATATATATTGCCCTAAGTTCAGTAATAAATACAACTACATATATGATCTGTTAATATTCTTGTTATTGCAGTTGTTTCTACCATTGTGTTTTTCAAATCACTGGACTCTTTTCTATGTGGACATCAAGGATCAGAAGTTTGTATGGTTGGATTCACATAAATATTTAGAAAGGCAAATGCCTAGTAATTTTGAAAGAATTCTAGAATGGTTTATAGGTTCGTTGTTGCCTGCCATGGGTCTGAACAATGCTAGGGATTGGCCCTTCTCTGATCAGCCCTTCTCTGATCCAAGAGAAATTCCTAAACAAGAAAAGTGGGTCTCCTTCATAATAAATGTTTATTATATATTACTAGTTGGTTTTTATTCCATGGATTAGTATTGTTATGATCTTATATAGTAATTATAGTGTTAATCTCTGTTTAATTTTGACATGGCAGTGGAATTGACTGCAGCATCTTTGTAATGAAGTACGCAGATTACCTTACACATGCCAATTGCATTGGTTTCCCCTTTTCTCAAGACAACATGCCTCACTTTCGGAAGTGTATATTTCTTGATATATATAATGGAAGAATATATGTATATTTCTTGATATATATAATGGAAGAATATATGTTCCTGAAAAGTTTGTAAGAAGCTAACCAATGTATTTATATATTTCCCATTTCTCTAATTAATGATCCTTTTTTCTTCTTCTAATACTTGGAATGGTCTTTTTGCTTTGTTTTGACACTAACCTGCATAGCAAAGCAGATGAGAAGATTGTGCTGCCCATCAAAGTGTTGTGTGTGTATATGTATATATATCTTTTAGTTCAAATGGTTATGTATGTTGTTAAATGTTGTTAAATGTCTATTTCATGCACTGATGCTGACGAGGTACCGTCATTGGAAGGATTTTTAGTTAGTAAGCCCTACATAAAATTTCCTATTTCTGCACTCCCTTTCTGGATCTTTCAAAACTGGTCAGACTTGGCATTGGTTGAGAAATAAGCAACCCAGGAAGGTATGGCATAAACTGTTTGGTTTCCTCATGCTATCCCTAAGCACAGCTTCATAGGTTGGCTAACCATACTTAACAGATTGACTACAAAAGCTAGACAAAAGCAATGGATCCTTACCATCTCGGGTACTTGTATCCTATGCAATAATAGCTCAAAAACTTTAGAGCACTTGTTCTTTAAGTGCAATTATGCTAACACAATATGGAGGCAGATTAGTACCATGATCAATATTCCTTTTGTGGACTCTTAGCAAGACTTGTTACATTGGATGGGGAAAAGGGTTAGAAGAAAATCTTTACTTAGTATTCTGATCAAATTCTTATGGAATGCCACAATCTACAACATTTGGATGGGAAAAAACAAAAGAGTTCATCTACAGCTCTTTAGAAGTGAGAGTACAATCCTTCATGAGATTCAATTTGAGGTTAGAGCTAGAATGCTGGAGTTTGCTCGCCCAAGATCTTCATCACTTCCTATGGCTATTGCAATTCAATGGGGACTTGAAACGGCTGTGATAAATTAGTTTTTTGGGTAATAGTAGAATGTCTACTACCTATATGTGTATTTTTCTTAGTCTCTTCTCTCTTGTAGCAACTCTTGCATGCTTTATGTTGCAAGTATTTCTGGATAAATAAATTCATCTTTTATCCAAAAAAAAAAAAAAAAACCACATAATTTTCCTTTTAACAAAAAGAAAAGTTAAAATCCATTAATTTTTTTTTTATCCAAAACACAGCCGTAGATCAACCAAATCCATTGTTTGCCCAGGGGTTTGGATTGATGGAACTCCCCACCTGCCACTAGCACACAAAGACAAACAATTCATTACATCAGGCTCCGTATCTGAAGATTCTAAACACATTTTTAGTAAAAAGTTTCATAAAACTAAGCACACTCTTATTAATAGTCAACTAAGCACTCATTAAAACTTAAATCATCAAAAAATTTGCTTTTCAAAATCACTTAAAAGTTTAAAAATGAAATACGTACTTAAAAAAGTGACAACTCCGGTATGGGTGGATCAAGGAAGGATCAACGGGAAAAGGACTTCAAAAGCTGGAATCCAATTCAGAAGACTCAATTGCACAACATGGATAAAGCAGGATTAAATTGCAAAAGACCCAAACTTAACTGAAGACAAAGCCCATTTGCATAGCAACTCAAATATGATCCAAAAACAAAGCCTAGAGTACGAAAACCAAACCCCATTCCAGTTGGTAATTACCAGAAGACTTCTATGACCCAGACAAAATCCTTAAACCTAAAGCCACGTCCTTCTAACCGGAAACCCACCAACCCGTTTCTGCCTAAAATCCGTTTCACACCCGGTTTCTCATCAGAAACCCTAAAAAGGGGTCTTGCCTATCTGTAGCTCTGCCGCCACCTTCCTTCATCTTTCCCTTCTACTTCAGCGATCCACTGCTTCAACCAAACAGCCATCCTCTACCTCATCAAAACCCAAGCCGCAGGTGAACCCACGAAAAGAAAAAAAAACTAGCTGCCACTTGGTGGAAAATGATATATGGGAGAATCTGGAGCTGACGTGGGACTTGAATGCTGATTTGGAAGCCACAGAGGATTAGTATATGTCTTTAGCATGTGTTGCCGTTTTATGTTTGTCTTGTTGTTGTTTTGGTGTAGATTAGAAGTAATTAAAGGCTGTACTGTTTCATTTGGGAATAGTCTAAGAAATTGTTATATTTTCATCCTCTACTATTCTCTATAATTCTCTTGAGGAGCTGTCTGTAAGTTTCTGGTTTCTGACCATTACATTGAGGAATATATCGGAAATCTTTCTTTCAATTTCTACTAGATTTCCCTTGTATTTTCTCTAGAGAAATTTATTGATAGCCAATCAAGCTTTCCTTATTTCTCAGCTATCTTTCATTTTATCTGTATCATTTGGTATCAGTGAAAATCCTTGGACACATTTGGTGGCCTTGGCAGATCTGACGGCATTGAAGCAGACTGGTACAGTGAGCGGATTTAAGGAGCAATTTGATCTTCTCTAAACAAGACTCACTGAAAAGCAAGCAGTCTGTTTCTTTGTTGATGGGTTGAAGGAAGACATCCAGCCATCTGTGAGGTTTTTCAAACCCCAATCCTCGTATAATGCATATTGCTTGGCTTTCCTACTAGAATCATGCTTGGAAGACGTTCAAGGAATAGCTAACACCAAAAATCCATACCCGAGCAAGAAGAAATTCTGTGAGCCGTAGATGAAATGGTGGAGGTGGTGGAAGCATCGCAGGAGAAAACCACTGCCGGAGAGCAAGATAAATTGTTGGCGGCTACGGAACTTGACCAGAATCCACCACTGGTGACTCCTATCGCTAAAGATGATTTCTTTATATCCTGTGCGATTGCTGAAGATGAGTCCGTCGAACCTGCAACTATTGACGAACACAACTTTCCTGCACACAAGCTGTTCGGTAAAATGCCAAAAAGAGCTGCAAGATACAAGCAATTGGATGAGCTTCTCAAATTTCCATTGGGTGAGTTCTCAAAGCACTTCGGTACTTTAGTCTTTGTTGTTACTGAATTGGTTACAATGAGTCAGAAGAGAAAGGTGAATGAATATTGGGAGCCCTTGGCTTTGCTATTCCCAAATCGAGGTATATCTGAGAAACAAACCCCTTAGTGGAATAATTGTGCCACAACCTTTGTTTGATGCCTACAGATCTGCATTGGCAGAACAATTAAAGTATTTAACCATTTCCTTGCATGAGGGAATATGCATTGAATTGATACTTGCCACTGCTACTGCTCTTGGGCTAGTAGGTGTATTTAATGGTTTTAATCTTGATTAATTGCCTGGAGGTATTGCTGTTGGCTGTGTTAGTTGTCCTAATACTGGTTCTTCTAATTTGAAGAATGTGCATCTTAATGTTAAGGAATGGCTTTGTACAATTCTGTGCTTGCCGGACAATCCTCATTATATTGTTGATGGTTATTTGTTCATTGCCATCAAAGTTTTCCCAAGAATTTGTTTTCGTGTGCATGCTGATATTGATCTAGCAGTACCCATGGAGGATGAACGTGTTAAAATTGATAAATTAATGGCCATCTTAGTTCTCCAATGAAACATCCTGTGCAAAGTGCTTTCTATATGGATTTTGGTGAAATTAATGGCCCTGTAGCCGCAGTTTATGATAAGAGGAGTGTTATGAGAGAATTTTCTGAAGATGCTGAATCACCACAAAATTTTGATATTGACGCTGATTCATTGAAGGTGAAATTCATATTTATATTTGATGGCTCTAGTGGTGCTGTTAAAGTTGGAAACTTCTTGGTATGCTGATTTATGGATAAGAGTTTTAGTTGGTGGCTGGAAGGGAAACCCTTTCAAATAGATGCCTTGATTTTGCTATTGGGAAAATGTCGCATGTTTTTGGAAATCCAATGTTTAGAAATCCTTTGTGAAAACAAAATTCCTGTTTTAGGGGCTTTGACTATGATAACATAATGAATGTGTTGTATTGATGATTACAAAACACATTTGAGTGACTAATTGGTTTATTTAAGTGTATAGTTAAGTTGTTAAAAGATTGCAAGTAAACTTGGACTGCACTTAAAAATGGATCAGAAAGGCTTAAGTATGTGCAGAGAGCTGGCTCTTGAAAGCTGTAGCCGGCTTTGGTGAAATGGAAGTGCAGAGAGCCAGCTTTGGAAGCTGCAGCCAGCTCTACGGGTAAAGATTTAAAGGTTCGTTGTTTGGCGCGCGCGGAGAAAAGATGCAAAGTCGGCTCTAACTTTACAGTCGGTTGTAAGGGTGCATTTAATGCACAACGGTCGACTTATTTGAAGAATAATTAATATTATTAAAGTCGGAATACCAAAGCCAGCATACCAAAGCTGACTGTGGAAGAAAATACAATGTGCAGGAAATCTGCAAAGTCGGCTGTAGAAATTTTAAGCCGACTTTATGGAAAAAGCAGAATGGAGGAATCCCGCAAAGCCGGCTGCAGAAATTGTGAGCCGGTTGTGCAGAGCCGGCTCTAGGAAGTTAAGCCGGCTCTAGGAAGTTAAGCCGGCTCTCTTGACAATCCTACAACTCGAGCTTTACGTCATGCAGAGCATTTAATGACCCCCAACAGCTAAAAACGGTTATTTTCGAGTAAGAGGCTATAAATATGATTGGTAACAGATTTGAAGAAGTTTAGAGAGCATTGTATTGAATATCTTTACCTACCAACTTGTGCTTTAACTTGAGATTTTGATCTTTGAGAGATCTTTATTTGTAATCCTCTTCTTCTTTTATTTGTGAGTAATCTTGGGGGTGTGACTATTCCTTCAAGAGTGATTTGTAGAGAGGATTGTTTGGGTTTATCTTGTAAAGGGGTGAGATTTGAGAGAAACACCCTTATTCTTGTAAAAGGATTGAGTGGTTCTTTTAAGCCACCCTTGTTGTTGTTAGTGAAGAGTGTAGAGGAAATTCTTGGTGAGTGAAGCCAATGTAGAGGATTAGGCTCCAAGTGGTTGGACCAAACCTTTAAAAATCATTGAGCAAGCTCTTCTTCTCTACTTTCTTTAATTTTGGTTTTGTGGTTGCAAAAAAAAGAGAATTTTTGGAACTCTAATTCACCCCCCTCTTGGAGTACATTGAGTTAACAGAATGGTCGAGCTTTATGGGATATGCTAAAAAATGATTGTTTTGGGACAGTGGTGCTCTTTTTGACTTCAATTGAGGTACTTGTTGAGGAATTTTTCATTGGTGAATTACATCTCAAATGGCGAATGTCTCATGGGGGTTTAGTGAGCCAAGAGCTGGTACTTTTTGCAACCAGTAAAAGGTAGAACATATATTTTAACAAGGGAGATGATAGCCGAGAAGAAATTAGAGGGAGCAGTGGTACAAACCTACTGGAATCTATGGCTATTTGGCACGTGAGGTATGAAAATGTGCAGCAAAGATTTGTTACTATGCCAACTGTGCTTTTCTCCAATTCCTTGCCTAATGGATACTACGCACAGGAAGGTGGTGGATAAAGGTGGACAATGAACAAAAACCAATGGTATAAGAACCTTAGTTGGCTTTAACCTAATATAAAATAAGTTTCTAAGAAGCAATTGGTTCCTAATTAAAACTACACAATTTAGTTAATTAAAATAGTTATTTATATAGATCAACACATTAATTTCTAGTTGGTTCCACTTTTACCGATCTTATTCATTCAATACATTCACATCGCACTATAAAATATTTAAATAGAGAAAATGGTTATTTAGATTCATCCCCCAATTGAAGTTTTTGTACGTATTTGCTAAAATCAACTAGAATTCATAATAATTCTAACAAATTAAAGGATTGACTCTTTTATTTAAATACATCCAAAATATAATAATTTATTAATTTCAAGTTTTCAACTCCTAAACTTGAACTTGAAGTACACATTTATACAGAAACAAGCAATAAATACAAGCAGTACAGTCATCCATCTATAACGTACTGCCACGTCCCGTACAGTCTTCTTTGGTAGGTGTGCAGCTGTTTTTGCATAACGACTTACAGATGGTTCTGATCTTATGCATATCTGCAAGGAAATAACGAAATTTAAAAAGAATCAATTGAGGCAAATGTAGAGACTTGAACCATGAAATCAAGACTGCTAAATAAATTGTGAAATTGAATGAACCACCACAATGAGGATAATGTGTTTCTCAATTGACACATATTCAAAAGGAACTAATTAACTGAAAGTTAATTAAAAAGAAGAATGCTTTAGCACAAAGCACAACACTAGATTTTGCGAGTTGAAGTTTCCCAATTTAAATTGGTAATACTGAAGTTTAGGATACTGGTTAACAAAGACATCCTAAAGTTACCAAGACAATATTTTTATTATTGTAATATTACAATTAAAATAGCCAAGAGAGGAAATTAGAACATGAAAACAAGAAAAAGAAAAGCCACTAAAGATTAAAGATCATGGTTAGACACGTATGCTATGCAATTCAACCAAATAATACAACAGGAAAATGCAAATATTCGAAATTCAATCTAATACTCCAAAATCCAAATTAAATTCATTACAAAATGCCCAGATTAACATAACAAAATCATCCAAAGAACAAAAAGCAGAAAGAAAAAGCTGGCAGCTTTAGTAGCCTGAATTTGATTCCAAGTCAGAATACCTTAACCATTCTAACCAATAAAGTCTCAAAACACACAAAAGCATTTGCACCAAACCCCGGAAAATGTAACATTTTTCATAAAAAACCCAGGTCTTAAAAAGGAAAAAAAAGAAAGAAAGATAAAGAACACTCACTTTTTAATCCCTTCTTCAAGAATCACCTGCTCCTCTACTGTCCACTCCATTGAGATACCAGGATCGTGCTTCATACTAAAAGCAGAACAATCGGATGCCAGATTGCCGTTGGTGGGTTTCGTTCCAGTGAAGAAAGTGGACGCCCCTTGATTCGCTTGTTCTTGACGGTTCCCAGACGAATTCGCCATTCAATTATCTTTAAATTTCAGTATCTCCACCTATCTTTGATGTAAACGAACATCCAGATTGCTCAGAGCTGCCCGTTGGTTCCTACCATAAAAGAGCAGAGGAACAAAGAAAACGATTGCTGGGGAAGATTTTATACCGAAAAAGTTTGAGATAAAGATGTGGGAGAAAGCGATGAAGTCATGAATAAGAAGGAGATTGAAGGGAGCTCCAAGATAAACAAAGGAATTGACACCGAAAGGAGAAGTAGAAAGAGATGCGTCCAGGACGGGAACCGATATCCCAGGTTGTCTTTTTTATTAGGGAACGTAAGGCGACATTAAAGTGAGAAAGAGAAAAAATAATTCACTTTTTTTTTTTTGGAAAAATATTTAACAATTCGATTAGTTATTGATTTTTTAAAGAAAGAAACATAAAAGAGATCGCAGGGTGAGTGCACTGCAAATTTTATAATGGCAAAACCATAAGTTAAGCCCCTAAACTAACCCCAAAATTGCTATTAAGCCCTTAGACTTTAACTAATGCAGTTAAGCCCTTAAACTCTGGGATCAAACCAATTAAGCCCTTCTTCTTACGTTATTAAGCCCCTAGACTTTAATTTTTAAAATAAATTGCCTAAGAAAAAGGGCTTAATTGCTTTAATCCCAGAGTTCAAGGGCTTAACTGTATCAATTAAAGTCCAGGGGCTTAATAGCGATTCTGAGGCTAGTTCAGGGCCTTAACTTATGGTTTTGCCTTTTATAATCGCCAACAGAGATGGAGATGGAAGGAGGATCACTCAAAATTAGAGGAATTTACACCCTAATAATGATAATAGATATGTATTATATTCTTTTGGGTTGAAAGTGTTTTATAATACGGATTATTAAATACGTACTTTTATTTGATCTTGATATTAGAAGGGGTCTCTAAAAACACAAATTACAAAACACTGAAGTCTTTATGAATGGATATACACTTACAAAATTAATTTAAAAATAAAATAGTATTACAAGTATGACACCCTAAATAAATCATACACCCACAGGAGAGATGTTAAATATATAAATGAACACTCCCTATTAATGTGTTTCAAAACTGTGAGATTTGAAGGGTCATAGTAGACAGCATCAATAAGGGATTGATTCATGTCCAGGAGCACAAACTGAATTATACATATTGATACCCAGCAGACCGTCATTCGTCAAAGAGCTTGCCAGCCGGGTTTGATGACTAACGGAAAACCTGATGCTCTATATGCTCTGTCCATGACTTGGTTGGATGGTTGGAAGAAATCAGTGTTATAAGTGAAAAGGATAGAGAGACATGCAGTTGCAGGCATTGCAGATTCACAAATAAGAATGGATTTCCTGTCCTAAAGGTATATGAAGCTTCATAGTCTTTTTTTCTGAACAAATATGTCCTTGATCAGGTATAGAAATGTGCATAAACAAAGAATAAAATTGTTTAACAAGTTGAATTTACAATAATAATAACATATCTCCTAAAGGATCTCTAGCTAGAATCTCTACACCACCTATTAACTACAAATTTTAGTTCTTCTCTCTGTAGATTCAATACACAAGATAAGATTTAACAAATTTTGGACCCAAATTTTATGTTATATAGATGTACAAGAATAGTAACTTACAAAAGGAAGAGACAGATCACTCTCAGTTCACAGTCCTAGCTGCACCACAAGAAAAATGTATCTTCTTTCAATCTTCTTCCCGATCTTTCCAGTGACTTCAAAATGAGAAAAAATGAAAAACTCAGACTGCATATTGTTTCAGTCAGCTAATTGCACAGATCTTCTACATGGATTTAATATGTTCATTTGCATCAGATGATAGATATCATTGCAGGAGAGAATGTAAAGTGAACCAGATGATAAATTAATTCATGATAGATTTGAATGAGTAACATAGGTGCAAATGTTGGATGAATCTTTCAACAACAAATTTCTGCTTTCTAACCCTCAATCATTAAAGATCAGAGGCAACCAAATTTTCTCATGCCATGTCCTCAGTAGGGATTCTAGGCTCCACAGAATAGCGCCGACTGCCATTTCCACCAGAATAGGCAGGAAATGGCATGGACCTACTTGGAATAAGAAGCCATAGAACTCTGCTCCTTGATTAGCTGAATCAAGAAAAAAAAAAAATAGTGAGATTTGCTAAAGGTAACTATATTCCACAGTGATGTAAGAGTTTAATGCCCTGTGCATTCTTTGGAGTTTGGACTTGCATGTGTCATGCTTTTCTTTAGAGTACACATGGGAGGAAAATGAAAATCTAGGGAGAAACCATTTTTTTACTCATAGTATTGTATGATGGAAAAGGCAACGGAATAAGAATCTAACCTTGGAAAAGTATTTTTCTGGATTTTGATTGCTGTTTGTATGCACTTTTGACACGTATCTTCAGTAGCTTATCATTGAAAATCTGCAATAAAATGGAAATTTTAAATATTGAAACCAAACTAACCTCTCCCTAATGTCAATAGATATAATAGAACCCTTAAATCCGTGCATGATTGGCTGGGACATCTCCCCACCAAATTCATGTGGGACTGGGGGGGGCATGCCCCAGCTCCCTAACTCACGTAGAATTAGTTCCACCCTAATATGCATGTCCATTCCCACCAAATTCACCCTAAATTCTCTACCAACTGGAACTATTCGGTTCCTGCTCTAGATTAAGAACAATAGTCAACATTTCTTTGATGAAATACGTTTTCTAAGTTCACTTTTTTTATAAGAGAAAGTAACAAGGCCTAGTTTTTGCCAGAAGAGCATAAGTCAAGTAATTATAAAATCAACTGACTATAATATATATATATATATATATAT
>BPVZ01000133.1:44800-56823 GCA_020521535.1 Rubroshorea leprosula | reverse complement strand
TTATTTGTGAGTAATCTTGGGGGTGTGACTATTCCTTCAAGAGTGATTTGTAGAGAGGATTGTTTGGGTTTATCTTGTAAAGGGGTGAGATTTGAGAGAAACACCCTTATTCTTGTAAAAGGATTGAGTGGTTCTTTTAAGCCACCCTTGTTGTTGTTAGTGAAGAGTGTAGAGGAAATTCTTGGTGAGTGAAGCCAATGTAGAGGATTAGGCTCCAAGTGGTTGGACCAAACCTTTAAAAATCATTGAGCAAGCTCTTCTTCTCTACTTTCTTTAATTTTGGTTTTGTGGTTGCAAAAAAAAGAGAATTTTTGGAACTCTAATTCACCCCCCTCTTGGAGTACATTGAGTTAACAGAATGGTCGAGCTTTATGGGATATGCTAAAAAATGATTGTTTTGGGACAGTGGTGCTCTTTTTGACTTCAATTGAGGTACTTGTTGAGGAATTTTTCATTGGTGAATTACATCTCAAATGGCGAATGTCTCATGGGGGTTTAGTGAGCCAAGAGCTGGTACTTTTTGCAACCAGTAAAAGGTAGAACATATATTTTAACAAGGGAGATGATAGCCGAGAAGAAATTAGAGGGAGCAGTGGTACAAACCTACTGGAATCTATGGCTATTTGGCACGTGAGGTATGAAAATGTGCAGCAAAGATTTGTTACTATGCCAACTGTGCTTTTCTCCAATTCCTTGCCTAATGGATACTACGCACAGGAAGGTGGTGGATAAAGGTGGACAATGAACAAAAACCAATGGTATAAGAACCTTAGTTGGCTTTAACCTAATATAAAATAAGTTTCTAAGAAGCAATTGGTTCCTAATTAAAACTACACAATTTAGTTAATTAAAATAGTTATTTATATAGATCAACACATTAATTTCTAGTTGGTTCCACTTTTACCGATCTTATTCATTCAATACATTCACATCGCACTATAAAATATTTAAATAGAGAAAATGGTTATTTAGATTCATCCCCCAATTGAAGTTTTTGTACGTATTTGCTAAAATCAACTAGAATTCATAATAATTCTAACAAATTAAAGGATTGACTCTTTTATTTAAATACATCCAAAATATAATAATTTATTAATTTCAAGTTTTCAACTCCTAAACTTGAACTTGAAGTACACATTTATACAGAAACAAGCAATAAATACAAGCAGTACAGTCATCCATCTATAACGTACTGCCACGTCCCGTACAGTCTTCTTTGGTAGGTGTGCAGCTGTTTTTGCATAACGACTTACAGATGGTTCTGATCTTATGCATATCTGCAAGGAAATAACGAAATTTAAAAAGAATCAATTGAGGCAAATGTAGAGACTTGAACCATGAAATCAAGACTGCTAAATAAATTGTGAAATTGAATGAACCACCACAATGAGGATAATGTGTTTCTCAATTGACACATATTCAAAAGGAACTAATTAACTGAAAGTTAATTAAAAAGAAGAATGCTTTAGCACAAAGCACAACACTAGATTTTGCGAGTTGAAGTTTCCCAATTTAAATTGGTAATACTGAAGTTTAGGATACTGGTTAACAAAGACATCCTAAAGTTACCAAGACAATATTTTTATTATTGTAATATTACAATTAAAATAGCCAAGAGAGGAAATTAGAACATGAAAACAAGAAAAAGAAAAGCCACTAAAGATTAAAGATCATGGTTAGACACGTATGCTATGCAATTCAACCAAATAATACAACAGGAAAATGCAAATATTCGAAATTCAATCTAATACTCCAAAATCCAAATTAAATTCATTACAAAATGCCCAGATTAACATAACAAAATCATCCAAAGAACAAAAAGCAGAAAGAAAAAGCTGGCAGCTTTAGTAGCCTGAATTTGATTCCAAGTCAGAATACCTTAACCATTCTAACCAATAAAGTCTCAAAACACACAAAAGCATTTGCACCAAACCCCGGAAAATGTAACATTTTTCATAAAAAACCCAGGTCTTAAAAAGGAAAAAAAAGAAAGAAAGATAAAGAACACTCACTTTTTAATCCCTTCTTCAAGAATCACCTGCTCCTCTACTGTCCACTCCATTGAGATACCAGGATCGTGCTTCATACTAAAAGCAGAACAATCGGATGCCAGATTGCCGTTGGTGGGTTTCGTTCCAGTGAAGAAAGTGGACGCCCCTTGATTCGCTTGTTCTTGACGGTTCCCAGACGAATTCGCCATTCAATTATCTTTAAATTTCAGTATCTCCACCTATCTTTGATGTAAACGAACATCCAGATTGCTCAGAGCTGCCCGTTGGTTCCTACCATAAAAGAGCAGAGGAACAAAGAAAACGATTGCTGGGGAAGATTTTATACCGAAAAAGTTTGAGATAAAGATGTGGGAGAAAGCGATGAAGTCATGAATAAGAAGGAGATTGAAGGGAGCTCCAAGATAAACAAAGGAATTGACACCGAAAGGAGAAGTAGAAAGAGATGCGTCCAGGACGGGAACCGATATCCCAGGTTGTCTTTTTTATTAGGGAACGTAAGGCGACATTAAAGTGAGAAAGAGAAAAAATAATTCACTTTTTTTTTTTTGGAAAAATATTTAACAATTCGATTAGTTATTGATTTTTTAAAGAAAGAAACATAAAAGAGATCGCAGGGTGAGTGCACTGCAAATTTTATAATGGCAAAACCATAAGTTAAGCCCCTAAACTAACCCCAAAATTGCTATTAAGCCCTTAGACTTTAACTAATGCAGTTAAGCCCTTAAACTCTGGGATCAAACCAATTAAGCCCTTCTTCTTACGTTATTAAGCCCCTAGACTTTAATTTTTAAAATAAATTGCCTAAGAAAAAGGGCTTAATTGCTTTAATCCCAGAGTTCAAGGGCTTAACTGTATCAATTAAAGTCCAGGGGCTTAATAGCGATTCTGAGGCTAGTTCAGGGCCTTAACTTATGGTTTTGCCTTTTATAATCGCCAACAGAGATGGAGATGGAAGGAGGATCACTCAAAATTAGAGGAATTTACACCCTAATAATGATAATAGATATGTATTATATTCTTTTGGGTTGAAAGTGTTTTATAATACGGATTATTAAATACGTACTTTTATTTGATCTTGATATTAGAAGGGGTCTCTAAAAACACAAATTACAAAACACTGAAGTCTTTATGAATGGATATACACTTACAAAATTAATTTAAAAATAAAATAGTATTACAAGTATGACACCCTAAATAAATCATACACCCACAGGAGAGATGTTAAATATATAAATGAACACTCCCTATTAATGTGTTTCAAAACTGTGAGATTTGAAGGGTCATAGTAGACAGCATCAATAAGGGATTGATTCATGTCCAGGAGCACAAACTGAATTATACATATTGATACCCAGCAGACCGTCATTCGTCAAAGAGCTTGCCAGCCGGGTTTGATGACTAACGGAAAACCTGATGCTCTATATGCTCTGTCCATGACTTGGTTGGATGGTTGGAAGAAATCAGTGTTATAAGTGAAAAGGATAGAGAGACATGCAGTTGCAGGCATTGCAGATTCACAAATAAGAATGGATTTCCTGTCCTAAAGGTATATGAAGCTTCATAGTCTTTTTTTCTGAACAAATATGTCCTTGATCAGGTATAGAAATGTGCATAAACAAAGAATAAAATTGTTTAACAAGTTGAATTTACAATAATAATAACATATCTCCTAAAGGATCTCTAGCTAGAATCTCTACACCACCTATTAACTACAAATTTTAGTTCTTCTCTCTGTAGATTCAATACACAAGATAAGATTTAACAAATTTTGGACCCAAATTTTATGTTATATAGATGTACAAGAATAGTAACTTACAAAAGGAAGAGACAGATCACTCTCAGTTCACAGTCCTAGCTGCACCACAAGAAAAATGTATCTTCTTTCAATCTTCTTCCCGATCTTTCCAGTGACTTCAAAATGAGAAAAAATGAAAAACTCAGACTGCATATTGTTTCAGTCAGCTAATTGCACAGATCTTCTACATGGATTTAATATGTTCATTTGCATCAGATGATAGATATCATTGCAGGAGAGAATGTAAAGTGAACCAGATGATAAATTAATTCATGATAGATTTGAATGAGTAACATAGGTGCAAATGTTGGATGAATCTTTCAACAACAAATTTCTGCTTTCTAACCCTCAATCATTAAAGATCAGAGGCAACCAAATTTTCTCATGCCATGTCCTCAGTAGGGATTCTAGGCTCCACAGAATAGCGCCGACTGCCATTTCCACCAGAATAGGCAGGAAATGGCATGGACCTACTTGGAATAAGAAGCCATAGAACTCTGCTCCTTGATTAGCTGAATCAAGAAAAAAAAAAAATAGTGAGATTTGCTAAAGGTAACTATATTCCACAGTGATGTAAGAGTTTAATGCCCTGTGCATTCTTTGGAGTTTGGACTTGCATGTGTCATGCTTTTCTTTAGAGTACACATGGGAGGAAAATGAAAATCTAGGGAGAAACCATTTTTTTACTCATAGTATTGTATGATGGAAAAGGCAACGGAATAAGAATCTAACCTTGGAAAAGTATTTTTCTGGATTTTGATTGCTGTTTGTATGCACTTTTGACACGTATCTTCAGTAGCTTATCATTGAAAATCTGCAATAAAATGGAAATTTTAAATATTGAAACCAAACTAACCTCTCCCTAATGTCAATAGATATAATAGAACCCTTAAATCCGTGCATGATTGGCTGGGACATCTCCCCACCAAATTCATGTGGGACTGGGGGGGGCATGCCCCAGCTCCCTAACTCACGTAGAATTAGTTCCACCCTAATATGCATGTCCATTCCCACCAAATTCACCCTAAATTCTCTACCAACTGGAACTATTCGGTTCCTGCTCTAGATTAAGAACAATAGTCAACATTTCTTTGATGAAATACGTTTTCTAAGTTCACTTTTTTTATAAGAGAAAGTAACAAGGCCTAGTTTTTGCCAGAAGAGCATAAGTCAAGTAATTATAAAATCAACTGACTATAATATATATATATATATATTTTTATCGGCATCAACTGACTGTAAATATTTTATGGTCCAGGTATAAAGCACAAGATGGCCAAAAGTCTGGGCTAGCTTGGCTGAAAGACTTAAGAAGGCTTTAATCAAAAAGTTGGGAAATCCCACTCAGAAGCAGTTGTGAGTAACATAGGCTTCTAGGCATGTCTTGCTTGACAGGCTTCTTTTCTTTGCCTGCATGGCCAGATGTAAATACTGATAAAGACAGAAAGTAGAAATCAGCACTTGCCTTTATCATGTCGTCAATTGAATGGGTTTCCTTGACAATCTTATGGCAGTTCTTGATAAGAACTGCTGCTACACAAAAGACAGGTTGCTCATCATCTCCATTCCCAGTCAAGATAATACTGCATGTTTGTAGGTGTTCATTTTTAGACCAAAAACTCCTTGTCAAGCCACAAAAGTGATAAGTGGATGCTGATTTTATTCCATAATTATCAGGTATCCAATGCTCCCCAGTTCCTTGGTTTGACTGTAAGGTGCCCTTTAAACTACTATTTCCATATTCTGTGCCTTCCTCTTTCATTTCTGATCCAGAGTCCCTTGGGAGCTCTATGATTAATGCCTCCAGATGGTTCTCCTCTAAATTGTAAGCCAGGGATTCATCAAAGTCAGCAGCCCATATCATCTGCATTTGGATGATTTTGTCAGTGCAAATTTCAAAAAAGAAGGGGGGGAGGGGGTTGGGGGGGTAAAGAAACAGTACATATAATAAGATCAGAAAAATGTGAAAAGGGTGTAACAATCTATACTTGCAAAAAATGAATGACTTGTGATCTTATACCATTTCTCATCTAAATAAATCAACTACAATATTTAGGTAAACATTTTAACTTCATCAGAAATGCATAAAACAATATTTTCTCATCTAAATAAAAACAATACAATTTTATAAATACATGCTCATCAGCAACTCAAAATTGACGATTAAAAAATAAGATGGTGAAAATCAAACACATTTGATATGCAGTTATACCACTATAAAGGGTGTTAACACTCCATTTGCTACTCAAACTGCATATCTCAGTACTTTTCACCAGAAGACAAATTCCAGCATTAGATACAATTATTTTCTTATCTAGCAAAAATTTCTGATCCAAAAAATAATCTTTGGAAAATGTTGATCATTTTAAGCAAAAAAGGATCGGTTTTTTCTGATACAACAGGTATCAGCTGTGAAATTGTCATCCTTGTTAGCTTTCTTCATTGATTACTGTTATTCCTTTCCTCGATTACATTATTCATATCACATAACATGCACAGGACTAAAATTCATGGTACAGATCATGACTAAGTTTATCATTCACTGTGAATCATATTGTTGTTATTGCCATCATTATGATTTTTTGACATGCAGAATCCTTAAACCATTGTGTTTGTCACATATATCGTTGGTATAGTTCCCCAGAAGGAACCAAACAGCTTTTAGTAGATTGTGAAGAAACAACTACTAAATGCCTCTCATACTACCAAAAGAACGGGCTAGCATCGGGAAAATGTTTCAAACATTAATCTAAAACAAATTATTGCTAGAAGTCCTCCATGTTATTTCGGTAGATGGCTTAGTACTTGATCTCCTGATCATCACAGTCTATAATGTGTAGCTTAGAGATCACATATCAATATTTCCTGTATATATTATGATGTAACTAATATGATGGATTTGGTGGTTAATGTCATCCAGTGAGACTAAGAGAACAGACCTCCCACATAAAAAGAGCCTCATTAAAAGATAGCTCTCGTTGAAATAGAATCAGAAGCACAGGGAATGCAAAATGAAGACTTTCAGCACCAGTATTTGACAAGTGTGCAAACATTTCCCTGTCTGTAAGTTTCAAGATATGCCCCAATGCGCAACTGCTTCATCACTCAACTTGGTCCTTCCATCTGAAAATTCTCGAACCGGAGGCATCCATAAAAAAATTATAGTGAAATAATACAAATTATCTAACTCAACATATTTTCTAGTCTATAATAATACAATACCAGTCTCCTTATGATGAGCATCTTGAAGCACCAAAATGCATCAGCATTATCTTCAAAGAGCACGAAAAAGGGAGATAGCCAGTCACTCATACATATAACCAAAATCAACCAAAATACTTAATTTACTTGTGATGTTTAATGCTAAAGCTTTAAATTGTATTGTGAAAATCTTTGTGCCATCAATAAATAGTAGTTGGAAAGCAGAGAAAGGTTTAACCTCGACAATAACCAGTTGCAGGATCAACCCATGTATAGACAGCAAGAATATCAGACATCCTTTCTAGATTTCTTGTGTCCTTGTAGAGTTCAACATGACTATCTGTTCTCACCACATCAACAACTGAAAAAAGGAACAATCCCGTCAGCTGATAGAGAATGAAAGAACATATTTTCACAAAACAGCTTATTTAGTTACCTATTTGGTGCATATTCCAAAGCCTCATTTGCTGCTCCTCCTTAGATGTGGTTGCATTTGTCAATGGTGTTTTTGAGCCATCTGACATTCTTAATCTGTTGACAATTTCTGTTTTATGACCCAGATTACTGGACTCTGAGACTGATTGGTGCCTTTCAGGAATAACCAACTTGATTTCAGAATTAAAATAGTGAGAAAAATTGCTAGATGGTGAAAAGTATTTGGTTCCATGATGAACTCAGAATTGTCATTGATTTGGAAACTATACATACTCTCATCCTCATATGGAACAAAGTCATTCTCATCTTCTCCACCATCAAACAAATCTATGACTGGTAGTGGGGGAAAATCAATATATGTTTCAGTTATGAAATGTAGTCTGTGATATTCTCTCCCTATTTTAGATAGAGGAACTGCTGCTGTATAGTCCAAGAGTAGGTATAAAAGAAGAAGAGTCACATGCTGCACCATCACTACTCACCCTCAAGGTGACATGATCAGTGGGATCACTAGAAATTTCCCTTTGGCCATCACTTGACATATCTGTACAATTGTTGCTCAAGTCACAAGAATTTTCTATGTTATCAGTATTATCAATGGAAGATTGTCTACTCTTGACAATAGTTTCCCTTTGCCTTTCATCTTTGGAGGATGACCTCATATCCATAACCTTGGATCCTAGACGATAGGCAAGTGACCCAGTTCCAATGCTTGAATGCATTATTTGTCACTGCCTTATGGGATCCTGGTAACACTCCCTGCATACAGTTTTATGAAGCTGTTACATAAATAAAAATCAGTGCCTTGATTTTAGCAAATGCATAACCACAAAGTACGAAAGCCATTCATAACTACTGCTCAATAATTGCAAATAATAAGTTATGTACACTTGTGAGGAGGCAAGAAAAGCTAACTTTTTGAACCAAGACATGATAGAGATTACAAAGTCACAAGAAAACGCTAGCTTTGTAGAATATATAAGCTCTTGAAGTAAAAGCTAAGAAAACAATATTCCCATGATATATCCAGGCAAGATGGGGTAGAGAAGATTAAGCACCCCTCTTTCTCCCCCAAGGAACTTTTTCCTTCAATATTACTTCCCTGATTCCCACTTTTTTCAGAAAAAAAAAAGGGAAAAGAAAAAATGATGACAGATGGATATTTAACCTTGTATCAGAGATGAGTAGCAGTAGACATATTGAACAAAGGAAATTCAGTTAAGTGCTTATGGTATGTAACTCAATAAGAAAAAAATGAGGGGAAAAAAGCCTATACCTATGCAATGCTCTCAAATGCTTTCAGTACCCTGCAGTGCTTCCCAATGCATAAAAACCAAGCAGAAATTTCCGAACTTAAGCAAAATGGTATGACTATCAATTATAATCAATGATGACTTACCTTCAGAAGAAGTGGCATGGGAAAGGGTGTGGCTTATTTGAGAAATTTCAATGAACCAATAATGTTATTTATCACATGCTAACATATCAAACTCAGGGAGAAAGGAGGCTGCATCAAATCACACTGACTGGAAGTCTGAAATTTGATCAAAGAAATCATGGCATTCTATAAAGCCAACTCCATTACAATCCTAGATTCCTAAAGTATAATATTGCTAGGTAAACATTATAACTTTGCGTTGAGAGATTTACAACAAAATGGTATGAAAACATGCAACAAAATACCTACTCATTCTATCAGAAATTTTGGGAAAAGAAAAAACACACCCCCAAAACAATCAACTTGAGGGCTTTCTTAAAACCAAAAATCTTTCCATCGTTATCAAAAAGTGTCCGCCACTTTTCTGGCTTCAGCATTCTGCTTACCTGCACCAATTAATGACGGAGGGATCTTTAATATTTCATTGAAAATTAGTATCACAACGACACCAAAGGGAATTACGTTAACCAAATAAAGAACATAATCCTGAATGAAGTTTCCAGACCAACTTAGACAAATTGAACCACCAGGTCACCACTCAAATTATTGAGAAGGAAAGGGGAATAAATTTTTTTTTTTAGTATGGTGAAGATGTAGAACAAACCATACCAAATGTCTAGTAAATTGATAAAACACGAATTTGTGCACTGTTGGAGCTACGTTAAATCTGCCTAGATGAACCAATTATCCTTCAGAACAAATCTTGAACATGAAAAGGGAGAGCTAACTCATTGCTATAAAGCTAAAAGAGTGACGATAGAGTCACTGATAGAGTAGATGATAGTCTTACAGCTATAACAACTTGTATGGATGACTGATATAGGCAAGGCTATCCAATATCGCAAACTATAGAACCAACTCTCTGCAAACTCAAGGTCCCAGCTTTTTCACAACTCCATTGCTTCTCCTCTCCTCCACAATACATCACAGTTCACACAAACCCCTACAGCTTCTCTCTCTATTCACAAATATTCAACCTTTGTCAACACCCAATAAAACCCAATTCCCATACCAAGTAACTGCACAATAGAATCACATTAAACTGCTGTGAATGTGGATTATCAGAATTACAGCGTAATTTTGCAAAAATCAGAAATTTTATAAAAGAAGGTAATTAAATTTTGTTTCCAGATGACATGATAAATTCTGTTCTGGATATCAATCCATCTAAAAAATCCTTGTATTAAAAAAATACAAAAAACGGAGGGAAAAATGCGCGCTTCAGCAGAAACAAATCAAAATATCAAATGCGACATGGAAAGATACGATTTCAATCAGGAGCAGATTTAACGATGGGATTCAATGATGGAACATGATCAGGTGATTCAGATCATTGACCAGAATGCATAAACATGAACAGAATCATCAATGCATACGCATACAGGGTCCGACGTGCAGGGATTACCTGAAGAGCAAGAAGAAGAAGGAAAGCAGACGAGTAGAGAAAGAGATCTTGGAAGGGAAGGAGGAGTTCCAGTCGTCAACCGTTGCCATTTTTTTTTCTCTTTTTCTTTTTGGTAAGCCTATGTTTGGATAAAAATGAGTAAAAGAAAAGAAGGGGAGGGGAGATTTCCTTACCCACTCTGCAAAAAAATTTCTCTGAAGCTTGAGTTCCTTTGGTGTATGCAAGTGCGTGAAGCGATTAAGATTTTCTCCTCCCCTCAGGAGACTGATCTCCTTGGCAGGAGTGTTAAGAAGATTAAAGGGGCTGAGTCTGTGCACTCCCTAGGCGAGGCCCCAATGATGGAGGCCAATGTTCAACCGAGGGAGGCAAATTCCTTCCCGGGGGAGGGTACTGTCAATGTTACCATGGTGGATGTAGCTCACACCGGCAATGGAGGGGAAACCCAGGATGACACTAATATGTCAGAGGGTGATGGTAACCAAGAAACCAGAGGACCCATGTCCTACAAAGACAAACTTACAGGATCGGAAAACCCTGTTGCAATTTCCTTCTCTACTATCCCTGCGTACATGGACGAGGATTCGGACGTGGATGATGATCCAAATGATGATTCCCATGTTGTTCTTTTATCCAAGGCGGAAAAACAGAGAATTAGAGCTCCATGGATGAATGCTTTAATCGTTTAGCTTTTTATCACAAACCTTTGGGATATAATTTCATTTTTCCTAGGCTAAAAGCTCAGTGGAAACCCACTGGACACTGGGATTTTATCGATCTTGGACTTGACTTCTTCCTTGTTCGTTTTCAGGTTGAGGAGGATCTCCATCGAGTTATCTTCGGCGGGCCATGGTTTGTTGGACCCTATTTCATGACTTTGCGTAAGTGGGAACCTCCCTTTGTCCCTTCAAAGGCACTCCAATCTTTCACAACTACAGTTTGGGCTCAATTGCCAAATCTATTTGCGGATTATTATGATCCCTCCACTCTACAAAAGATTGGCAATAAGGTTGGAAATCTCCTATGAGTGGATGCTCATACAGCCCACCATACAAGGGGTAATATGCTCGGGTTTGTGTCCAAATTGATCTATCTAAACCGGTAGTGAAATATGTTCGAATTGGCAGATACAGACAAAAAGTATTGTATGAGGGAGTTAATGCACTCTATTTTTCTTGTGGATGCATTGGCCATCGAAATTCCCAGTGTACTAAAAAATGTTCCTCACCAGTTGGAGTTAATGCTTTTACCCCTCTTTTGACCAAAGAAGTATATACCGTACCGTACCGGTTTTTGAAGTAGACCGAAACGGAGTAAGAAAGAATTTCGTTTCGATCAAAATCCGATGATTTTGGTCAAATTTCGGTGTACCGGCTGAAATTTCGGCATACCGACCGGTACACCGAAATTTAACCGGTACAATATGCAAGAATTTCAAAAAAAAAAAAGATTTCCTGACCAAAGCGACGTCGTTTTGGCCAACCCTGCAATTTCCAACGCGCAATTCCTCCTCTGTTCTCGCGTCCAGCTGTCTCTTGTCAATCTTCCATTTTTTAGCACAGTTGCCGCCTACCATTTAAATCAATTCAAACTTAAAAAGCATAAATTTCATTTTTAGTCCTCAATTTTAATATTTTATATAATTTTTATCATTTAATTTTTTTATATACTTTTTTAGTCCATTCTTCATTTTTTTTAGTCCTTTTATTAATTATTCTGTTAAAATTTTCTAAATACACA
>BPVZ01000132.1:718736-738425 GCA_020521535.1 Rubroshorea leprosula | reverse complement strand
ACATACTAAAGTTTATTCTTTAATTAATATTTGTTTTGAAATTTTGTAAATAATTACTAATTGCCGAATGTAACCATATAGATCAAATATTTTAAATTATAAATAATAATAATTAATAATCATTAAATATTATTTATGTACCATCAATTACATTTTAAATAATTATGTTGCACGTTTTTAAGATATCTAGGTTTAAAAGTGGTTGGTGGACTCAAAGGGTAAAAGATATATTCTGCATTTGCAATATTTACAGGTTGTGCAAGTGTTTTACTAATGGCACCTCCACTAAGTAGGAATTAGGGGTTGTTGAGCCTTTGGGGATTCCACTTTCCACGACTAAAGAAAAGATCATTTCTACATTTCACCATCATGGGTTGGGCCCATCACCTCATATTGTGCGTGGAATTGGTTCTTCAAGTCTTGTTATCATCAATGAGATTAAGTAATGTTTTTCAGTTTATAGCTTATAACAATACTATTTTGAAATCAACGATTTATTAATTCGAGTAGAAGAAGTTCGATCTTTTAAATAAAGTCTCAAGTTTTAATTTTTTAAATAGAGAAATAAATGCTGAGAAAACTTCCGCGTAATGAAATCCGATATGATTCTCAACTCAATTCCAAATTAATTAAGATTTAATGTGCTTACCAAATACCAAAAAATTAATATAAAAAAATAATAATACTATTTTGGATCGGTATGATTATGGCCTAAATCAAGTATCATTAATTAAGTTGCGCAACATGGGAATTTTATGCTTATCAACTCGAAACTAATTTCTTCAAGGACAATAATGATAGATAAAATGCTTTAAGTTGTCAACAAATTATTTTTTGGTCCAATGTCATAAAGACTGAGTCTTTACAATTTTGAAGTTGTGAATTTAACTTTCATAGATATTAGTGGAGTAGGAAGTTCTTCACGTTCCTCTGGTCTCACAGGTCATAAACCAAAATTACCGGCATGTTGAATTTTTCAAAAATGTAGGTCCAATAAGATCATATATAGACAATTTTTAGCATCGTAGTTGGAAGGACTCTAGGACTATATATGTTTTGGTTCACAGGAAACGGTTTCTCTTTCTTTATAATTATGGTTACCGTCAAAGCCAACAACCTAACAAATATATAATGAAAAAGACATGTGTTGTCCTTATGATATCAAAGTCTACATTCTAAATCAAACCTAACTTCATATTAAAGTCAATGAATGGGAATTCTCTGAACCATGGGTGCTCAATGGGATAAACTCTTAACAATTTTTTTTGGGTAAATAGGTGAAACCTAATAATTGAATTAATCCTTGAAAACAGTTGTTGAAGAGACGCTGTAGAGGAAAGCATACCAGCTCCATTCATTGTCATGGGTTTGGTAAATCAAGCCTTCTCTAGAAAATGTCAATGACATGAAAATTATTAGAAACCCCTTCTAGATTCTGCCATCCCCATGTTGCAATCTAATTATTGGGGAGCAAAGAAGAGAAGTCATGGGGAAGCTAAGTCTCGTTCACAATTTTTTTGTCTAGTAATTAAAAGACAAATTAAAATCTTTAAAAGGTTCAAGTTTTGTGTCCCTATTCAATAATGTCATTATAAAGTCCATAACACCCCCCCCCCCCTTCCCCCCAAAAGGTCTAATAAAGGGTCCATAAACCCCTCACCTTTAGATGCCTTCAAAGAACTTGCCTGCTAGGGTCTCACAATTCAGTATAGTTATTTTGGGGTCGAGGGTCCATACCAAGACAATTTATACAAGGGCCTAAGAAAGCTTGATAAGGCCCAACAGGGAGAGGAAAGGAAGAAATAGGACAATCACAATACAATGAATAAAAAGACGAAGGGAAAGATGGATTTCCAAATCTACAAGTCTAAATTGAGCTAAGTACAACAAGCAGTAAGCCTCAATGTTAGACAATTTTAGAGTCAAGCATTGCATTACACAATAGTACTGAATGTAAAGCCACTCTCTTAGATTTAAGTGCAAAACTAAGCTATGAATTCTGGCAGGTATGATACAAGGTTTGCCAGATTAGAGAAACAAGCTGTGATATGTAATCTACAAAATCTTATGTTTTTATTTGCTGACTTGATTATTCCTGAACCATAATGACCCGAATATGTCTTTTTTATTGTAAAATTGAACCTGGAAGGAGAGAGTTATCCTGGCTGAAACAGGGTCTTTGCAAAAGTGTAGCATGCTTCTTGTTTTTTAAGAAGCCAGTCAAATCCAGGATTGTATGGGGTAGTTGCACTTCAAGGAGTTTACACCGCTGATGTGAGCAAAGATGTCTGAGGAATCCACCATGTCTTCCCCTGCTCTCACAACAACCTGAAGGGAATTAAAACCAACAAGTTTCATGGTGCAGAATCAGTTTAGGAATCCTGGTTCTTTAGTCTGTGTTGTTGTTTAGGCCAAAGAGAAAACGTGTTCAATGATTTGCATGTTAAACAGGGTATTGTAACTTTTCTCTATGCTAATAAAAGGGAAAGATCATTCTTACTTCTTCATCATCTTCTTCTTCATGATTGCTACAAGTTGGCCTGGTTGTCTCCCCAAAATCATCATTCTTGGCAAATCTTCCTCTTACTCGAGGTCTGCTATCTGCTAGTGTCTTGCGGCAGGCATACTGCATAATTAGTTCTTCCATTAGTACTAGAGCACTAAAATTCTAAGCTAAGAATCTTTAGGAATGATATATGTACAGATTATGAAAGACAATTTTCCTGCAAATTAAAAACAGAAGGGTTTTAGTGCATATTCTGGTCGTCCTTGGTGCGTTTTTTCCATGTATGTGCATGCATGTATAATATGGGAAGAGAGAAGGAGGGCAGAGGGATGTGTGTGTGGGAGGGAGGTGGGGGGAGGTGAATGAACCTTGATTTTTTTGCTGAAGTTCCTCTCATTTCTTTTCTTCATGTATCTATGGATCTTCTCCCTCCTTTGCTCAGCAGAGAGTTTGCCAAGTTTGTTAAAAGTTGAATCTTCCAAACCTGAAATCTCTGATGTTATAGGAGTAGAACTAGCAGCTACAGCCCCAAGTTGTTGGCTCTCATTAGTAAGGACCTGCTGGAACAATCACAAACAAAATTGACAAGGTTAGTAGACTTTTTTAGTTACCAAAATTCCCTTTTGTTAATAAAGTTTTTCAACCTGTAGTTAATCATCATAAAGGCAAGACTTTAGATGACAGTATCTAAGGAAAGTTCTGAAAGTTCTTCAATCCAAAAGGACTGTTCTAATTTACCCCTTGTTGAGAACTGTATGGTAATCAGATTTACCAGATAGGATATCAGATAATTACCTGCAGGTCTCCAAGGTTAAAAGCATGCTGCATTGAATCTGGACAGAAGATTCCACCATTATCACCCTGATATTCCAATTCTTGTAGTTGTAATTCAGACCCCATAAGAAGACTTCCAGCAAAAATACCAGAACTGTCAGCAGGTAATGCAGCAGTCATTGCCCCAGCAGGCATGAATGTTGCCATAGAAGTGCCAAGTAAAGTGAAAGAAGGGGATGAGGGGTTTAATGGTACATAAGAAGGTATAGGGGACAAACAATCTTCTTCAAAAACTGCAGGTAATGGAGGTCCCATGAGAGGCACTACAGGCTCAGCAGAGTACCGTGTGAGCCCATCAACCACATCTGTTGATGGGATTTGAGGTTGCACCAAGGTGTGGTCAAATTGATCTGGGTGGGTTGTTGGAAAATGAGGAAAAGAAAAGGGTGGAGATGGAGCAAAGTCTATTGAAATCTCATTATCAGTCTCATCTGGGGAATCAAAGATTATGGACAGATTACCGGTATTGTTGTTGGTGGTAGCAGTGGCAGTAAAAACAGTGGTGGTGGTGGTGGTGGTTGTTGAGGTGGCTATGTTTGTCATTCCATGGTTATCTTGGTAGCTACTGAGCTTTTTAATCTCCAGGGGCATGGAAAGATTAGTTGCATAGGAGGAATTCTCTTCATAGCAAGAATTGGAAGTGACCTCGGGGTTCTGCGGGTTTTCTGGGAATAAATCAGTGTCACAAAAATCAAGCACTGGTCCAATGATTGGGCTTGAGATTTCATCCTGTAAAATAGTGGAAAAGAAATGTTAAGATCATGAAGAAAAGTTACATTAACCAGTAAAACATATGCACTTTAAGCTTAATACTATTATTACTATCACTAAACATCAGGATCAACCTTTCCCTTAGACTCATAGGCATCTTGATTCTTCATATTTTTCATATGATGGGGTTTGAATCTAGTTCTTATTTAGTGAAAGATGAAGATGTCATGATCCAAAAGATCAAATCCTATGAAATAGCTAATGTTCTCTCAAAGGCTGAGTAGTCTTCAGCATCCAGGCGATCAAGACTTAGCTACTTGGTGCTTTAAGTACGTTTTTAAATTAATGAGTTATGTTCCATCAGTTTCTGTGTCAAAAGTACAAGCAAGGGAATCTGATGTACATCCTTTCAGGTTTCACTTGTGTCTTTTGTCCATATTTATCAGGAAGGGGCATGAGCTGTTGGGTCCAGATTGGCCGATTTACATCTCTTCCTGTTATGACAGAAGTAAGATGTAAGTCTCTGCCCATTCTATCAGTTCATGGGCGTGGTTGCCAGGCATCAATCTGGTTTCCATTTCTTTATCAGAAACACATAAAATCTCTTGAGGACGATAATCTTATAGTGGGATATTTTGTAGAAAGAAGAAAAAGATGTGTATCTATGCTCCACATGACATGTAAGAAATGATAAGTACCTAATGTTAGCAAAAAGTCTGTGGCATTAACAAAGAAAGAAGTTAATGGTACGTTATTTTGGCTGAAGATTTGGAAATAGACAAGTTCAAACAAACAATGGGAATTGAACAATACTTAAGGAACCCATTTATGTTGTCCATGTGGGATGCTGTCACTAGGGCTCTTTCATGATCAATCTAAAACTAAAGCATAAAAGAATCAAAGTCAGAAAGCTTAAATGAAAAGCATGAGAAGCCACTTGTTCCATAGTGATGAAAGGAAAAGTTGGGAAAAATGCAAAGGATCTGATTACTACTACTTTGGGGATGGTGCCCCAAGAAAATGACACTGCCTATAGGAAAAAGGGTTGTGTAGAAGAATGAATGAAACTTGTAGATTGTTATCTAGAGTGAATGTCGTGGCGTGGGAAACTAATACTATTTGTTGGACATTCGTCAAAGATGATCAAAATTAACCCACTAACAATATTATTCTGTTATCTCTACCTTTTCGGTCAATCCATAGAGCATTAGGAGAAAAGATTGAAAGACAAACATTCACATCGTTCACGCACTCAAGCAAAGCCTAAGAATAACGCAGTACCATTTTAAAGAATGAGACATTTCTGATATGAGACTTGGACATAATATCCAATATAACAGAAGAATTTTGCGAAAAAAATGAAGGGAAAGTCAGGGGGGCTGAAAGAGATTGAACTGAAAATGACATGAGTAATACGGAAACGTTTGAAAATCTATGAAAACAAAGATTGGAAGAAAGAAACCAAAATCCAAAAATCATTTTCTCATAAACCTGTCAGACATAAAGGCAGGTAACGATTTAAGAACAACAAAGTAAAAATTCTCTATAGATGATCAATATGTTTTATAAATTTTCCGTGATCAAAGAAACAGAATCTGTAGATTATGCCAACATAACTGTTATGAAACAGAACATCATCATTTCAGAACTTAACATGCATGAAAAAAAAAAAAAAAAAAAAAAAAAACATGGGAAAATGCAAGGATTTAGGAGGGTTTCATTACAATGAGGAGCTGCTCCGGCGGTTGAATCACGTCCTGCAACATGGTTTTTTTTTTTCCAGAGGGAAGAATCCAAAGCTGTAGCCCCCTAAGAAACACAGAAACGAACAAGTTAAAAGACAAAAAAGAAAGATCAATCAATGTTGCTCTGCAGAGACAATTCTATTTCCTCTGAGCTTCAAACGTGAAGGAGACAACTTCATATAAACAAAGACAACCTGGAGAAACAATAGGGTGCTTTGAGGGGGAGAGAAAATCTGTAACCTTGTGTCAGAAAATGGAACGTTTGGGGTGTCTGGAATTGGAGATATATAAGGGAAGGTGGGGGGCAATGTCTGTTCCTGCTTGGCACTCTGTTCTCTAAGCCAAATAGAGAATCACGGTGAACCGCCAGTTCCTACTTCCTGCCAGCGTGGACTATAGGAAGTTGACACGTGGATCTGAAGACAAGTGGCATTCCGGTTCGGAATATGGGTAGTGCTAAGGGACAACATTTTTATTTTTATTTTTTTATACAATTGAATAGATGCATTTAATATCACGAGTCATATGAATTAAAAAATCAATCATTTTGATTGATACATCAAGTTGTACAAAAAGATAAGATAAAAAAATTATACAAAAAGCATTAGCCATGGAATATAAAGGTTCGGCTCGGCTGAAATTCAGTTGACCAAGTTCCCTCCCACAGCCCGGTTTATGGAACCAAATTCAAAAACTTCTCTCTTTCTTTATATTTTTCCAGACAATCAGCAATATTCCTGGAAAATTATCCTAAATTTTCTTTCTAGTTTCCACCCCTAATAAAAAAATATATTTTTTGTTTTCTAAAAGCTTCTTTAATCCATTTTTCAACCTTTTTTCTAAGTGAAAAAAAAAAATTAAGACATATTAATATTTAAAATGTCATAACATTTTGATTTTTTTATTGTTTAAATACTTTTAATGAATATTTTTTATATATTAATTTATTAAGGGTATTTAATTTTTGTTGTTGTTATTCATACATTTTAATTGTGATGTTTTAATGAATGAAAAGATTGTTTAGGTTAACTATTTAAATACAATAAATGGCATGCATAATCAATATCTAACCGAGATAATTGTTTTAATTTGTAAATTTTGTTGCTAATTTTTTTAGTTGGGTAAAAAAAAAGCTTTTTTTTTTCAAGTTGTTGGTTAAATCAGAATTTACTTGTTTTTATTTAACATTGATAATGCAAAATAAGGAATGAGGTATAATTCTAAAAGTGAAGGCAAATGATTTTGTGGGAATGAAGAATTATCTTCTTCTTCTTCTTCTTCTTCTTCTTTCTCTTATGGTATTTGAGGGAATTTCTTCAGTAGAAGATAAGAACGAAGTTAACATCAGCTGATTCCAAAGTAATAACTTCTAAAACAATTCCTTCCATCTTCATGTAGAATCTTGACTTATTAGAAAATTGTTTCTCTCAATTTTATAATTTGTTTGGTTTAAGCAAAGAGGAGTGAAGTGAAAATTATTATAATTAATTAAATTATTTTGTTAACCTAATAATTTAATTTAATTGGTTGAAATAAGGTATTCTTCCTTCAATCCACTTTCTTTCTCTTAATTTCTCTCAAACTAAACATGATAGAAAAGTGCTCTCTATTATAGCTATTTTTCCTTTAATGGTGTCTCATTCTTGTTCTTTATGGAAAATCCGTGGCTGTGCAGGTTTCGTCCCTGTCAAGGAAAAAGATTTTCCATCCTCCCCTCCGAATTTATTCCCTTCTTTCCACAATTAAGAACAGCAGTCCAAACAAGGCCTAATCAAAATCACTCTCCACTCCACTTCCTGTAACCATATATGAGAATAAGTCACCCAATTTTCAATTTTCACCACAAAAGTGCGCTTAGAGGTTAGAAGTTGTTCCAATTACAATTTGCTTGAAAGGGCCATCCAATTTCTAAAGTATGCTCAAAATTAGTCAAACCCTTTTTTTTTTATGCCTTTTGAATCTCATTCACATATGTATGCATGAAAAATGAAACTGATATATTAATGTAAGATTAGTCCATTGATTTCATACATAATGGTGTGGTTATAGTCATCCACTGTATTGTTAAGGTTATTTAATTTTAGTTAGTTAAACTGTTAAAAATAACTGATAATTGATATTTTTAAATATCATAATTAATTGTTTTAGAAAAAAAAAACTATAAACATATGAGATATCAATAAAATTAAATAACTTTTTAGTAATCTCAACAAAATTGTGGTGATTATAACCACATCCCATACACAACATCTATATTAACCCCTATGGCTAGTGTTACATAATGGAATCTAGTTTAAGATTTGAGTCTACAAGTTAGGTACATAACGCCCCCTTTATTCCATAGTCATGAGCAAAACTTCATGTACGATATTGCATGTTTCACACATGTTAGGACATGGAATTCTTTGGCTTTTGTTTGAAAAAACCCGTGCTTTGATTGTTAGCAAACTCAGGCTAACACATCTTGTGCAAGTGTCTCTACAACCAAACATACCCTCCTAACACATAATTAATGAAAAATCATCTTAATGATTTGTTCTTGGTTTTGGTCCTTTCATGTATGTGAATCTCTATACTTGTTTTAGCAATGGAATTCGGCTTTTTCTCGAGCTTCCATTTTGCCACTTTTGGGCAAAGTTCTGATACCACAAAGTGGTTGTTTCCCTTGTTCGATGGAAATTCCTTCCAACAATTGAACAAAAGTTAAGATGATGATGCTCACTAATGGCTGAGTAGTGAAAAACAATAAAACGGCAAAATATGCTCAAGCAAAAGATGAAATAGATACCTAGCATGAAGGGATAAAAGAAGTAAGGAAAGTCCTATTCACATGGCAGAATTTATTCTGAAATCGTGTCCAGGACAAGATGAAGATTAGCAGTATATATGAAAAACATTATAATCCCAACATATATAATCCCATTGTCCTAATTCTTTTCTTGCTCCATTTATCTTCCCTCAAATCATCTTTGAATCTTTCAGTTCTTGAAGCATCTCAGGGTCCTAGACTCGTACCTAGAAACAATTCCTCAAAGCTTGTAAAACCGACTCTTTTCCCGACTTTCTAACCTAATTTCTAAAACAAGTTATCTTTAATATATAAGCAGAAACAAGATCAGATTGATTTTTTTCTTTATTAAGCAACGAAATTTCTACGTTTAGAGAGTCAAAAGTTGAAGTTATACGTTTATAATTTCTAAAAAAGAGTTTTTGTTGATAGAGTTTTAAATTTAAAATTTTTAATTTAAAATAAACATCAATTAGATCGAACAGGCTCTAATATTCACTTGAATGATAAATTTTAATGAGAGATAAGAATAAGGCATTTTCTGTACTTGCACGTTTTTCTTGTATAAGATTTGCTCTAAAGTCATAGAACAATGCATGGACATGTGGCAAGTACTTTGACACAAATTTCCTTCTAACAGAGAACATATTTTGTTGTCATTTACGCATATTCTGCTTCTGCCTTTTAGCAGCTAACAAAATCAACAACTTTCTAATTTCGATTTTTGTGTCTCACTTTTTAATGCAGCATGCATACAATATGAACATGGCTGCAAACACAATTAAGAGATTCAAATCTATGTTCCTATATTCTTCAAAAAAAAAAAAATTGTCTCTACAATGTTATTTCTAAGTTGGGTAGAGCCCTATTACTCGAATTTAGGCCTATACCAAAACACAAAAAAGTATGCTGATATTTTGGAGAGAACTTTTCCTCCACTAAGGTCTAAGGAGTTAGACAATTAGAACCTTTTGTTTTCGTCTCTCTCCCACAATCATAGATCAACTTTGTGCTAATGTGGAAAAAGGGTGGCTAATGATACCAAGATCTCCACATCAATGCAATGGGATGAGTGTACTCATGTTCTTGGATATCTATAGAACATTTGGCTTAATTGGAGCTTCGTGTACATTGTTCTATTTGGTTTAGTTGTTTAGGAACAACCATAAATAATTAATTCTAATTGAACATTGAGCATGGTTCTCAAATAATTAAACCAAATAGAAATTATGTTAACAAAAAGAGTCTCTTGTTTTTCAATTTATATAGTTCAAACTGTGATATTGTTTATTCATATTTAATAATATAAATTAGGAAATTCAAATTGTATAATATTTTTTTTAAATAATAATAATAAAAAAAAACTCCTGTGGAATGTTTATAGAGTGTCCCAAAGCCCAAAGCCCACAGCCCAGTACATAGACATGTTATTTTTTTTGAAGGATTTAGGTCTTTTAGGGACTAACCTGACGGGCCTAATTCTTTAAGATTGGGCCATCTGAGTCCAAATCTAAGTTCGGCCTACTTCTTCCGGATCCCTAATATATCATTTGATAAAACCCGTTTTTGTATCCCCTTTTCTGTTCCTGGTCCTCTTCACTCTGCTACACGAACCCAAATCTTCATCTCCCCGCTTGCATCCCCTAAAACCCTAGCTTCTCCCCTGCAACAATGAACTGTTCAAGTAAGACTCTCTCTCCATTTCGTCCTTGTTTTCTTTACTACTTTCTTCCTCATTGTATGTTGAATGCTTTGGTTTCACTTCTTCTTCCCCCCGTTTATCTCGCGGATCTGTGTTTTTTGTTATCCTTACAGTCTCCGGTGAGGTGCCGGAGGAGCCTGTGCTGTCCAAGAAGTCGGGATTACTCTTCGAGAAGCGCTTAATTGAGAGATACATATCGGTATGGAATATGCTTCTTTTATTTTTTAGTTATTTATTTATTTATCTATTTATTTTTGACGATTCAAGGTTTCCTTTTGGTTGCTGGGAGTGTAGGGAAAACAAAAAAAAAATCTTTTTGTATTTTACCCATGTTTTAAGAGTGGCGAGGAAACTGTAAAATTACAATTAGAAAAGTACTTTGCTTGACTGAACTGAGGTTAGGAGCTGCTGCTTTTCTTAGATGCCAATCTAAGTTTCTTGTGAAAACTGAGAAAGGATTTAGAAGTAGTTAATTATCTTGAAACTGAAGGAACATAGCCCTTTTCTCCATCCGTGATGCTTTTTTTATTGTTTTTTAATAGAAATTTCTTAGTTTAGACTTGTTTGTTAGACAAGGATGGGAAATTTTGGTTTATGTATATAATCTTTTGACTGAAAATTTTGCTTCACAATTGATAGAAGAATTTTGTTGTTGTGTAATCAGGATTATGGAAAATGCCCAGTTACTGGGGAACCACTTACAGTGGATGATATTGTCCCAATAAAGACGAGCAAAGTAAGCTTCATTCTTTGGTTGTTACGTTAATGTTTACCTATTGCCTTTTAATTCTTTTAGCTAATTATTCACTCTTGTTAGAGTACCTAGATTTTGCTGATTTGTTTCTTTGTTTATGTCCTTTCTCCTTTACAGATTGTAAAACCCAGATCGTTAACTGCAGCTAGCATTCCTGGGATGCTTGGGATGTTTCAGAATGTATGTTTTTGTTAATATATATCTTATGCAATTTTTCATATTTAATTAAATTCAAACTCCTACATGGTTACTTGGTTCAGAGCTCAAAGACCACGCTTTTCCTTTATCTACTGAGGGAGGGAGGAAGCATGGTTTATTCCATAATGTTTGGTCTTGTTTTCTATTGATTTGCTCTTAACAATTGTGATGCAATCTTTCTAACAAATGAATTCTCTGTGATAGAATGTGATTGTTTTTGAAACAGAGATACTGCCTTTGTTAAGGCAAAACTTTTAGTTGAAAATTAAACCATTATTTTATTTCCTGATTGTAGGAATGGGATGCTTTGATGCTATCCAATTTTGCATTGGAGCAACAGTTACATACTGCAAGGCAAGAGCTAAGTCATGCACTTTATCAGGTAATAATAAGTAATAATTAGGTTATGTTTTTTTTTTTTTTTTAAGCAGTGTTTTATATCAGTTGGTGATATCTGCACTTATACACACCCCACAAACATGTTTCTATTCTATTTTCTATCATTTCTCTTCTAGAAGAGAAAAACTTTGTCATATCTTTTTCTTTAATGGCTGACTGAATTCTTGTAAGAAAGCTTGTAACTTGGAATGGTACTAAATGTTATTTGCATATTTTTAACTTCATAATGTGGGAAAAAAATACCAGTTAAACACTGTATCTATTTTGAAGATCCTTGTGGTTCTGAAGTCTGAAGCGAGAAAGGATGAGACTACAGCTGCAATATATTGTTGTTCAGGTTTCCATACGTAACTAATTTTACCCTTTTTCCTCTTTGTTTTTGACAGCATGATGCTGCTTGTCGTGTGATTGCTAGGCTTAGGAGGGAAAGGGATGAAGCTAGGTCATTACTTGCACAAGCTGAGAGACAGCTACCATTTCCAGCCTCAACAGCTACTGCCAATATTTCTGCTCTTAGCAATGGGAATAGAGGTTCTTTCTCAGTATGTTCTAAGTGATCTTTATTTTTCTTTTATTTATCTTTTATCTTATTAGGCTCTTTTGTCATGATTCTAGTTGCAGAGGATGAGCATTTGGGCCCAGATGCAAAGAGAATGCGTCCTGGGATTTCTCCAAGTGTCATTGCTGAGCTAAGTGAATGCAATACAGAACTTTCACAGCAACGTAAAAAGCGACAGGTACTTTCATCTATCATAGCTGGTCAACTGTTTATATTCTCTGATAGGATATCAATGATTAATTCCTGTTATAACTGGATTGATAACAATTTCTATTATTTTTGTAGCTCCTTAATCCCTACCTATTCTATGTGTTCTTCTTTAGATATCTCCAACATTGGTTTCTGTGGAAGATTTGGAGAGATATACCCAGCTTCACAGTCACCCCCTTCACAAGACAACCAAAGCTGGGATCACATCAATTGATATTAATCTTTCAAAGGTATAGCTACCTTGTGATAAAACCCATTTTTAATTTATTTCATTCACTGTTGTCATATCAATAAGGAATCTTGGTTTCTCATCTTTTCCTGTGTAATGGTGATTTTACTTGTTATTGCCACGGTAAGTGAAATGTAAGGATTGTGTTTCTAATGGTAATGCCTTCCTAACTTTTTACCTCTGGACTAAGTGGAGCTTATGCAGGCTGTCTTCCATGGTTTTGAAACATCTTTGTTACTATTTATATACATCTTCTTGTTGCTTTTGCATGCTTCTGCCAAGTCTTCTTTTCTGTTTACTTTTCTTAATTTTTGTGGTCAGGACATCATTGCCACAGGAGGGATTGATTCAAATGCTGTGCTTCTTCATCGTACTTCTGGGCAGATCTTGTCTACTCTTAGTGGACACTCAAAGAAGGTTTATTCATTTCCCATTATTTTATTAGTGGCATCAATTTTGTCTCCCTGTTAGAATTTTTCATCTGATAACAGTTTTCTTTGGTAGGTTACAAGTGTAAAATTTGTAGCTCAGAACGATTTATTTTTAAGTGCCTCAGCAGATAAGGTAAGCCATTATCAAGCGTCAATATTTATTTGAATGAAAGTATTTATTTTCAATTTATATGGTCCTTCTTGGTTCATTTTACAAAATTGCATAATCATTTTGAGGTTCCATGTAGAGCCACACCACACCTAATTTAATTTGATATCAGTGCTACTGCTAGCGGGGTAATATTCTATGTCTTATGTATTAATCCACTTCCTTGTTTGACTGGTTTCAAATGTGGCAGACTGTTCGTGTTTGGCAAGGATCTGAAAATGGGAACTATGAATGTCACCACATCTTGAAAGATCATACAGCTGGGGTAAAAATTATTTTTGAATTCATGTACATGTTCTATAACCAATGAATGCTATGAACTTAATTGCCTGTTTCTTTGGGTTTCTTTTATTGTTGACACTTGATTTTTATGCTCCTCTTCTGGTTTATTTTCTGCCTCTGTTGACAAAAACAACTTACCTCTCAACTCTCCCAGGTGCAAGCTGTAACCGTCCATGCTACAAATAACTACTTTGTGACTGCTTCCCTTGATAGCACTTGGTGCTTCTATGATCTTTCATCTGGCTCATGCTTGGCACAGGTCTGAATCTCTCCTTTCCTTGCCTCGTATTTGCAGGGTAGCAGTGTGCTGAATATTTTTATGTTTCTATGTAGGGTGCAATATCATGTATCCCGTTGTTAAATCTTGTTCACTTGCATGGACATCTCAAGATCTTTATTTAAATTAATTGCCTTGGGATATTTGATTGAGAAAAGCTGTTTAACTTTTACTTAGGAGAAATTGAACTATTTGTTGCAAGCTCGGCTGTTTATCTGGAATTTTGATCTATAATTGTTGAGTATATAGTTTGTGGACTTCTAACAGTTTCTCACAAAACTGTAAGAACGTTTTTTTAGAGTTCTATCGAAAGCATTTAGTCTCTACAGATGATTTTCTTTTGGCATTTGAGCTGTAGTTTTCTTTTGTTCAGATGAGGAATTGTTTTGCATGTTTATTGGTTAATTGTGGTAATTGATAGTTTAGATAGTAATTAAGTATCACATATCATACACACCCTTTTATTTTAAATGACTACCATTTTCCATTTTCAGTGACATTGCATAGATCCCATTCCCTGCTTTACTTTTGGATGACACAGATTCTTAGTTCTGCAGGTTGCACATCCTTCAGATTCCCAGGGCTATTCATCTGCTGCTTTTCACCCTGATGGTCTCATCCTTGGAACTGGGACTTCAGATGCTGTTGTTAGAATTTGGGATGTAAAAAGTCAGGTTGTAAATTATTCTTGGAAATCTTCAATTTTTTGCTGTTTTGATTCTTTTCTTCCTTTCTACTTTTTTCATAAAAAATGACTTTCTTTGTTCTCACATTTGTAACAGAATAATGTTGCAAACTTTGATGGACATACTGGTGCAGTAACTGCTATATCTTTTTCAGAGAATGGTTACTTCCTTGCGGTAGGTATTCCTTACAAGGATATGTGGACTGTTCTAATTTGTTCTGGGCTGTAAATCTGATTATATTTTAACTGAACAGACTGCAGCTCATGATGGTGTCAAACTGTGGGATCTGCGCAAATTGAAGAACTTCCGATCATTTGAGTTGTATGATTCAAATACTCCAACAAACTCCTGTACGTAATATCTTGAAATCAGATCCTGACTCCTATTGTTATATGCGAAGCACCTCTCTTCTCTCTCAGCATTTCCGACTTATTTGTGATAGAAAGAGAGCAAAACTTAATTCTTTATTGATTCTTATTGAGCTGATAATTATGAACTATCTATAATGAAATATATGTTATGGTTCTTGCAGTGGATTTCGACCATAGTGGATGTTACCTTGCAATTGCTGGCTCAGATATAAGGTGGGTGCTATTAAGGATCCCTGTTTGTAGGTGGGGTTTTGGCATGTATAGGACGCTTCTCTAGTTGAAATACTTGATGCTTTTGATGATAAAACTGTCTAGAAGCTCAGTTATAGTTCCCATTCAAAAAGTCTCCATCCCTCTCCTCGGTTTCGCAAGTCCAGTTTTTTTAACATATGCTTATTTAGAATTCTTTATATTATATACTTTTTAACAGTGATATTTTGTGCTTCCACAGAGTGTATCAAGTTGGAACTGTTAAAACTGAATGGAACTGCCTAAAAACCTTACCTGATTTGTCTGGCACAGGTTTCTCCCCCTGCCTCTTTACAGTGATATTTTGTGCTTCCACAGAGTATATTTGGTTGTGAATTACTCTGAATTCGTTGTGTCTCTCTCTGATAAGTGTGGTTGTTCCAATCTCATTTCAGGTAAAGTAACATCTGTCAAATTTGGTCCAGACGCAAGGTACTTGGCAGTGGGATCAATGGATCACAATCTCCGTATATTTGGCCCATCTGAGGATGGCGCTCCAGAAGAGCCATAAAACCCCTTGTTTTCACACCAATATGCAAAGCAGCAGGTTAAACGCTAAAAAAAGCCTACCTGCAATTGCTGTTCTTGCTGGCTGTTATGGTTTGTTGGATACTAAGTCATGCTGGGATGCAAGATTCCGTTTATTGTTAATGGTGTTCCTATACTTCCAAAAATCATTATTCATGGCAGCCAGCAGGTGTACAACTCTTTGCTGAGGCTTTTTGACAGCAATTCGAGTAAGAGGTAATGGACAGTATTTCCTAAGCGTTGAGGTTCTCTGTGTTGCCATTTTGAACAAATTTTTATAATTTTTAACATTAACGATTAGTTGTTGCCCTAATGCTTCGTTATGTATCGGATCTGATAGCCTTCAGAGTATATTTGTATCCTGTAACTTCATTCTCAAATGGAATGTTACGTACTGGTTCTTATGCTGATGACTGCATTTGCATCTGCTTATATAGCATGTCGGTGTGAAAATCTGTCTGAAAGGAGGCCAGGTCTCAACAGCAAGTTTAAGAGTATACTTTGGTTTGAAGGAAATGGAGCAACTGATAGAACGGGAATGGAAGGATATCGGTTTTTTATTTTTTATTATTATTATTTTAATTTGAATAAATGAATGAATTAAACGAGAAAATAAAATAAAAGATTCTTCTTCTCTTTATTTTTCCTTTCAATTTTTTGGATAACCAAAGTGGGGAATTAAGGTAAAAAAATGTAGTAAAAGATATTGTCTGTACCTATAACGACCTTAGGCACCATATTGGACTGGTTCCATGGATACTGGTTTTTTACAAGCTTGTTGAATCGTGATCATTCTCATTGATTTTCCCGAAGAATGGATTAAAGAGAAAACGTTTAGTGGAAGGTGGGTGCACTCTATGAAACGAACTCAAATGGTAGAATCGGGAAGGGAGATTCTTGTTGTTGTGAGGTTTATCAATGAAGGGAAGCAGTGTATAGATGGTCTTAGTAAAAAGTGTATGTACCTTGAATACGTAAATGACAGGGTTGTTTCAAGTGTTTAGGGTGGATTGAGTAGGTAACAAATGGGGGACAGTCTTTGTTTTTTCGTGGAAATCATTCATTCTCCGTACCCACTATTAGTCTCATGAGTTGCAAAGGGAATTAACACCATCAACATTACCATTTCAAAATTCAATTATTTCATCCGAAGGTATAACCCACAATTACATGTAATCTAATCCTAAACAGGTAGAATACAAGTAAAAGAACAAAGAAAGTCGATCATGGGTATTTTTCTGAAGATACAAATGAGCAGAATATCCGTTCCTTCCATCAGGTCAAGTATTGTGATGCATGCTTAAAACCCCATAGCTGCATGATCAGGCATACATGAAGCCAAATATATATATTAAGAGGATTCGAAAACTTCAAATTTAAGCAAGTTAAACTAGGATTTAAGTAATTTTGCTTTACTGAAACAGAAAAGGTAATGATATTTTACTTTGTTTTGCATTGCAGAAGTAGATAAACCAAAATTCGATGCATAGGTTTTTTCTTTTTTCTCATTGAAAGAAAACAGAAAGCTTGTACTATCTTCTTTGGTTATGTTCCTAATGAAATTATTACAGGACAATGATATGCACATAAGAACTGTTTATAGTAACTGAGTCAACTTCTTTCTCTCTACGTTCTACAGTAATGAAACCTTCTATTTTTACACGTCCAACATAGCCATCCACCAAAAGAAATAAAGGGAACATTAACTCTTTCCAAAGTCATTCATGTGACAATTCCTCATTCATAACACCTTTACTTTTACTTCCCCAATTGCCCTTACTTTAAAGTTTTATGTTGTAGATGTGGAATCCTATTTATCACATTTGACTTCAGAGCAAACAAATATGCAGGACAACCAGGCAGTTTTCAAGATTTCACATTCTTTACCTTCGGATAAGTTTCTAATTAAAAACAATGGGGATGAAGCATATAGGCAATAATAATTGCAGCTGAACATAATTAAAAAAATTACCTCAACATTCTTTAACTCAAACTCTTCAGTATGAGCCAAACATATGTTCCCAAATGTTTCGCTAGGTCCACTAGTTCCATTTAGCCTATGTCAACATGAAGATAACCATCAAGAGAAAAGAACAGACAATTGACATGGCTTTAGAAAGGGACATGTTAAAAAGTGCAACTTACAGATCCCCATCCAAGCACAAAGCAAAGTTGCTTCCACCACCAAGTGCTAATAAGTCATTCAAACATATATAATAGTAACGATTGGCACCTGTGTACATAAATAAGAAAAAAAAAACCAATATCATGGATAAAACTTTCTTTAATGGCTGCCTATTCACTAAAAGTTGATAAAATTAACTTTACATGAAACCTATGCATGCAAAGCAATTTCAGGTTGGCGAATTGAATGAATGAAGGTCTCAATCAAATTGGTTAGAGAGGATATCTTTGTTGATTAAAATCTTCATGGAGTATATCCAAAACATCATAATCCATATATGATACAGTGTCTTTTATGTTACTTGTCCTCAGCCCACTCACAGACACAGAGAAGGACTCGCAAAAGTTTGAACAGTAATTAGTGACAGTCATGTTCTCTGGTCATGTTTGCTCTAGTAACAAGGGTAACAACTTGCATTAAATATAGATAAATAGTGCGTACCAGTTGGTCTAAAAAGCCTTGGTCCCCCATCTATGGTTGTGAATACAAATGTTTGGTGTGTCCCCTAACAACCAAACAAGAGAAAATAATGCTAAGAATAGAAGAGAATCATGGTTTCAAAAGTAGGATAGGAAACAATATAGAAATTTTTTTTCCCAATAATTAGACAACAGAATCATGGTTGATTATGAAGGTAGATAAGCTCAGCTAACATGTAGGGGAGAAGGAAACACTTCATTGAGAACACAGTTAAATGCATACCTGATATTTTCTCCTTGGGGTAGGTTTCAAGGGACATTCTAGCATCCCACCAAAAACAGCACCTTTCATATCTCCAACAATCTGGAAGTTGCAGCATAATTTGAATATTTTTAGTTATTCAAAACTAACTAAGATCACCATTCAGAAGGAAAAATACACATAAACAAGATCACCAGCAAACAAGGACCAGAAAGCTTTGCACTGTTGCGGATAAGCGTATGGAGTGATATACCATGTTTCAAGGTGCTGCCCTTCATTTGAAAGAATTAATATCGAATCAAGTACCAAAAGCAAGAATTGAAAGCTGCTTTTGCTTAATGCTGTAGATTCTGTAATAAGACTTACCTATACAGCAAGATCCATTGGCGTCCTTTCACAATATTAGGAAGAGAAGACCCCAAAAACTCATACAAGTCAGATGTAATAAATGCAGAATCATCTGTGGGGTTGTTTAAAGGCTTTTGTGGACTCTTCTGGTCAGCTGCTTCTTCAAACTCATCACTACGAAGAACAATAGTTGTTTGCTTATTGTCACTTAACAGACTCTTTTGCTGGTAATCCTCACTGAGCTTATGTATGTTTTCCATTCTACAAGACATGCTACGTTCCACACAGCTATCAAAGGATTCATCTTGGAGGTCAAACTCTTTATCTATCCACCCAACAGGAAGGGATTTAGTTGGCCTGAGATCACTTTGTTGCTTGTTTGATTTTGATCCACCAAAGCCAACTAAGAAGGAAAAAAATGAGGAAAAAGGTGACCTGGCCTACACATTAGATAACATTTTTTTTGTCAGAAGCCACTTCTCACTAAAATTAGTGAGTAAAATTAAAATCAAAGGTAAACATAGCTGGATCAAAGATTGAATATATATAGCATATTTCATTTCTCCTTCAGCTTCACACTGATTATCACATTCTAAAGAGGGATTCATGTTTTATGGTTTGGATTGCACTTTTGATCTGCGGTCTGTCCTAAGAATTTATTAAACTACTCTTAACAAAATAATATAAGAAATGGTTTCATTAAGGATATTTTGATAAATTTGTAGGGTGAATTTAGATAAATTTGTAGGGTGAATTTAAGGGTATTTTAATCCAAACAATAAAATACTTTTTCATCCATAAAACCAGAACTTTAATTTTTTTTACCACCAATACAATTCAAAACCCA
>BPVZ01000132.1:697186-708846 GCA_020521535.1 Rubroshorea leprosula | reverse complement strand
AACGGAAACTTAATTGGATTCACTAATTAAGATTGACTCTTAATGCACCTTACCAATTGAACCGACTCTCGTGAAACTTAAGCAACATAATTATTGTTTGTTGTAAAAGAAAATCAATATGTTTCTTCAATGCTCATAGCAAGAATTCCCAAGGCTTATTGGTAATAGATTACACTTATGTTACAAACTTTTAATTTACTTCCCAAGAGAGGAAATCAATAAAAGGTATCGCATACAATCTATTCTAACTATTATTGTTGTTGTTGTGTGTTTTTTTTCATCTTGATATCATTCACATTGATGCTAATCTCATTTTAGGATCAAAGCAATGAGATATGTCCATATATGCATCACAAAACACTGAAGAACCAGAATAGGCAGTAAATGCCTTAAATTGTGCTTCTTTTGTTTACCAAACAAAATTGTTTGCTTTTTTAAGAGCAGAATTGTTCTTTTTACCCCTCCCCGGCACACGGGGAGAAAAACCCAGCATAAAACTAGACTTATGATATGCAAAACTGTTGCCAAGTATGCTACTTGTATCTTCTAGAAGTAATACTTTGACAGCTTCTGCAGGACTTGAAACTCTTTTAAATCTGTTGCCACATGACCATATTTAACCAGCAAGCTACTCAGCAATCATGTTAGATTCTCTATGAACGCGATGAAGAGTGAGATTTGAATCCAGGGTCAACACCACCTGACTTGCTATCTAATATAAGCAAATCAGTCCCAAATCCCAATGCAAGCTACCATCAGATGGGCAATATTCAGCAACAGAACAATTGGCTTAGACCAACGAGAGCATAATTGCATACTTTCAGTAAGTGGAAAGTTAGTAACCCAGCAATCCAACCAAAATTTTGTTCCATGGACACTCACAATTTTCATTCAAAGACCAAGCTAAACAAACTCACATACCATGCCAGGTGAAAGAGCATGATGGTCCTGAAGCTGAACAAGATACATGAACTTTTCATATATTTCTGCCTTAAGACAATTGCCCAAATTTTGTTACTGCCACCTAAAAGTTGCCAGCCCATCTAAGATCTATCTGATAAGATCAACATTATGAAGGAACAAGCCAGGTCTCTGCAAATCTACCAGACCCATATGCAATAAACAACTTGTGTCATATTTAGTTCACTGTCTATCAACAACATAACTTCATACATTAACACCCATCTAATAAAGCCTCTGAAGTCTCTGTATAACTAGCATGTGATCTTAAAATCTCAATGCCAATGTCACAGTGCAGTAAGTCTAAAACACAACAGATTTGACTAAACTCAGGGTGTGACCTGTCACCTGAAAGAAATACTTGGCTGCTGTTATTTACCTCCGTCCAGCTACAACCTGGTTGCTTTTTTGTTCCATTCTCTTTCATTCGAGCTCGAATCCTCTCAGCATCTTCTCTTCTTCCGCAGGTAAGATACATTTCTGCCAGAATTAAATATACACCAGAGTTATCAGGCTCTATTTCCAAAACTCTCTCACCGACAATCTCCCCAACCTCTATGTTCTTGTGAATTCTGCAAGCCCCAAGCAAGGCTCCCCAGACACTAGCGGGAACTTCAATTCCATCTTGCCTCATTTGATTGAGAAAATTCATTGCCTCATTGATAAGTCCAAATCTCCCCAGGAGATCAACAATACAAGTATAGTGCTCACTTGTTGGCTCAAGAAAACACTCGTTTTTCATATAATCAAAGTAGTATTTACCCTCGTCTACCAACCCTGAATGGCTACAAGCAGATAGAACACCTATAAAGGTTATCTGATTGGGCTTAACATCAGTCAATCTCATTTGCTCAAACATCTCTACAGCTTTCTCACCACTACTGTTGTGAGCCAATCCACAGATTACTGAATTCCAAGAAATAATGTCATGGAATGGCATGGAAGAGAACTCTAACAATGCAGAATGCATGTTTCCACATCTTGCATACATAGTCACCATTGCATTTGAAACTGCAGTAAACAGATCCAGACTGGATTTAATAACGTGTGCATGACTTTGTTTTCCAAAGTCAAAGGTTGGCAGATTTGAACAAATTGTCAAAACGCTAGTGAATGTAGCTTCATCAGGGGATTGACCTGATTCTTTCATTCTGATGAAAACCTTAAGACCTTCCTCACCATGATCATTTTCCCCCAATCCAAAAATCATAACATTCCATATGGTTGTATCTCGAATTGGCATCAATTGAAAAAGTTTAACAGCATTCCCAATCTCACCTATTTCAAAATATCCAACAATCATATTTGTCCATGACACAACATCATTATATGGTACTTTCTCAGAAAAAGCATGAGCTTCCTTGACAAGCCCTTTTCTTATTAATCCTAACTGGATCAAGTTCCATGTTTTATGACATTTTGTGGGCATTTCCATGAAATATCTTGTAGCATCAGAAAAATGTTGAATGCTTACCAACCCACTTATCAATAATTTCCAGGAATCCAAATCCCTATCTGGCATCTGTCCAAATAACATTTTTGCCATTTCAACACACTCATTCTCTACATATCCAGCTAACATTGCATTCCACCCCTGAACATCCTTTACAGGCATCTCCTCAAAAAGTTGACGAGCTTCAGCAATCCGTCCAGTTCTTACAAGCCCCGAAATCATTATAGTCCATGAAGCAACATCTCTAGCATTCATATTTCTAAAATACTCCTCAGCCAAATCAAGCCTTTTTGAATCCACAAGCGCCCCTAACACCAAGTTCCAAGAAATCACATTTTTCACCGGCATCTCATCAAACACCCTCCTTGCTTCCTCCACCAATCCGTTACTAACATACCCCGAGATCATTGAATTCCACGTCACAACATCTCTACACACCATCCTATAAAAAATCTCCCTTGCACGGTCCACATCACCGCATTGCATCAGCCCCGAAATAACCGTGTTGTACGAGAAAATATCTCGCTCTGGCATCTGATGGAACAAGCACAATGCTTTATCAAAAAACCCATTTAGGAAGTACCCTCGAACCATTGCATTCCACGTAACAGTGTTTCTCTGAGGCATTTTGTCAAACAGATTCTGGGCATCTTGTACACAACCATTTTTCATGAAATTCGAGATTCTGAAATTGAGGGGTTTTAGATTTAAGAAAGTTGTGGATGCTTGGTTCTCTGCAAAGAAAGTAGGGGTTTTTAAAGAGAAATTTCTGGTGAGTTTTAGAGAGAGAGCTTGACTTACTCTCACCATGAGCATCCCTCCATTAGCATTGCAGCGAAAGAGGGAAGAAAAATGACACAAAAAATAAAAAAAAATGCAGATTCTAATGTAGGCAGCTAATCAGACGCGGTCAAGTCTACGTGATCCTGCGTACTTGGCAAAACAGTATTGGCTGAGTAAATTATGAATAGTGTGTGCGAAATGACTCTCAATTTTTTATTCTGAATTTGTTTAGTTTTTATTTTTTAAAGTTGGTAAATATTTTTTAATTTTATTTCATTATTATTTATTTTAATTAATTATTTTATTAAAAATAATATGTGTAAATATAAAAATAATTCTCAAAATTTTAATTTAAAAAATATTTAAAATAATAATTATTTTTTATGAAATAAAATAATAATATTTTAAAATAAAAAAATTAATCTAAATTTGGTTAATTTATGAGTAACCATGTAAGGATAATTTTTTAAATAATTTTTAAATAATTTTGATATATTATTTAATAAATAAATACATTTAATATTATACATTTTAAATAAATAAAAAAATTAATTGCATTTGCGGCCTTAGTCCGATGGAAGTGCACCAACACCTTAGTTTCTTTGTCAAGGGTTTAAGTTGCCAGTGCAGTAATATTGTAACTATTCCCTCATCTTCCAATTTCCAAATGGTAAAAATAAAAAAATAAAAAAATTAATTATTTAATTAATATTTAAAATTAAACCAAAAATTAATATAAAAAATTGGCCTGAATCATTTTCCTTAATTATTGTGTAGCAAGTTTGATTTTAAGAGTGAGTCAATATTTAATTCTTTAAATGTATTTTTAAAATAGTTTAAAAAAATTAATGTCTAGGCAAATCCGGAAATTGAAAGATTTGTAGAGGACACAACCGTAAATTAGTAAATTGAATAAAATGAACACAAGATCGCCGGATCTGCGTATGATAAAATTTAAGGGACTGTTTGCCATAGCTACAGCAAAACAACCGAGGGAGAAAAGGAGGAGGAAAGAGCAGAAAAAACTTCAGGCACAACCAGAAGGGATTTACAAATCACGGGTTTGTTTCAATTTCTTAAAACTTACTGGTTTCGTTTAGATCTTTCTCTTTTGTGTGTGTTTATTTCCGCCGCCAATTTGTCTATGTTTTTAACACCTTTGGTTCTAGGATTTTCCCTTCCTTTGGGGTTCTTTTTGACATTACAGTTTTGGGCATTTAACAAATTTCAATCTTCTTTTGGTTTTTTTTTTTTGGTTTCAGATTGGGAGAGTTTGAAATGGCAGCAGCAGTGATAAAGAAGTTTTTCATTTCATCCATGTTCATGTGGGTAGTTCCTATAGCAATTCTATACGGTTTTAACAATAAGTTGATTCCTGGTAAGAACATTATTCTTTTGTTACTGGAATGCATTTTTAATTTTGGATTAAAATTCTAGATTTTTTGTGGTCATATGGGTATTCCTCGTATGATCTTTTTTTCTTTTCTCTGCCGTGGTAAGTTTGAACGTTTTACCTTTTTCCCATTTTTGGAAGTCATGTATGTTTGTACTTAAAATATCAGTCCTTCAAATTGTGGCTTGATCTGGGTAGGGACAAGGGAGTAACTAGGTTCTTACACAGATGTATGTTCTTTTTGCAATTTATTGTCTGATTAATTGAACAAATAATTGTCATACAACAGGTTCAACTGATCTATCTCCTTATTCTTTGACGCTGTTGAGTGGATTCCTTGCTGTGATATCAGTAAATATAGTTCTTGCATTCTACATATATATGGCAATGAAGGAACCCTCAGATAAACACGAGCCAGACCCCAAGTTCCTTGCTGATGCCAAAGCTAGTGTCAAGAAGTTGACAGTTGAAGAAACTAGTACATCTTCCCAAGCACTGAAGAAACAAGAGTAACATAGCCAATGCCTGTACCAGGAAAGTAGAATGAATTGAGATGTTATTGTCAATGCTGACCAGGGTAGCAGCAGGTTTTGCCATTTTGTATGTTAGAATTCAAATGCTTTTTGGCTTCCATTATCATACCCAATTTTGATATCCATGTATCAATCCCCTTGAGATATACTTGCTGGATGTTGATATAAACTCATTCATTAGCTAGCCTGTTGCTCAATAAATACAATCTCTTCGGGGGTACAATACTTTCTGATTTTCAAAGTTGCCTGTGTACATACAACTAATGATCTTAATCTGTAATATCAAAGCAGAGCTTAGCCTCATCCCATGGACCGTTGATCTCAAATTTGCATTCCTGAAGCCCGATAAGCCAATATGGGCAGACCACAGTGACAAAGATGAATATCCCCAGTAGCAACACAAAGACCAAAGGATGCAGGGCATACACAAAAGCCAATGTCACAGCCATCAATCCCACAGAAAACACAAGGTGCAATCTGAAAGAGTATTTCTTCATGCAATAGGCAATCAATGGAGCAAAGAGGAAGACCTGTAAGGAGAAGAGCATGATGGCGAAAACATGTACCCTCGACGGCAGGCGAGAGGCTATGAAGACTGAAGCCACCACGGAAGCATTCAAGGAGATGCAGCTAGTCAAGTTAGGATTTTTCAGAGCCCCCGGATTTCTGATGGTCGATCCAGAGTAGTCGTGGAGGAAAAGGTGGAGCAGGAGAAGGGAAAATGTCGCTGCCCAGATGGAGTCAGAGCTGTTGGACCTCGTCAGAGTCTGGTAAATCGGAGCCAGAACGTATAAACCGGTGGTGAAGAAGGAGATGTTGAGGAAGTAATGAAGGAGAAGACCGAGGGAAAGCATTTCCTCTGTTAGTATTAGGATCAAGAAGCGCGAAACGAGGAGGGTTCCGTCGAGGATCAAAAGGGAATTCTCATTCATGGTTGATCTGAGGGTGTAGGTCCAGACCAAGACGACGAGGGCGACGATGCAGAGGTATTGAGAGATGGAGATTGAATCTTGCATCACTTTCAGCAGGTCCCGCTTGACGACGTTGGCGTTCATCACCATGTCCGCCAGGAAAGTCTCGCCGGTGTGATTGTCGTCGAAGCCCAGTTGCATTCCACCGTAGGCGACTTCCCGCCATCTGGGTCGAGTCGGTGAAGAAGAACCGCCCTCGACGGTAGCGCTCATGGCAACTTTCCTGCGCTATAGAATTCAACTTCCCGGATCCAAAAGAAAGAAAATGAAGATGGGTGGGCAAAAAATTAATTAGAATTATACTTAACCCTTTAAATTTTAGTATTAATTACACCTGGTGTTGAATTTGGAGTCGAATTTACAAGTATCCTGAAATCTTTCTTTCTTTACAATATTTTCCGTCAAAAATTGGGCCCATTCACTACGAGCAGGACACAGACGTTATTTTATCTGGGGCTGCGCCGCCTGCGTGTCAATTTTTCTCACGAACCAAACAGAAAAGACGCCCTCTTTATTTTCCATACTTCCTATACTACCAATAAACCCAAAGAGGGAAATCTTAATTATACGCGAATAAAGCAATAATGGCCTCCTCCATTCTGTCTCCTACGCCGCCAACCTCTTCCTTTATCAACAGCAAGGTCAGCTCTTTCACGACATCTCTGGCTTTACGGCAATGTTCTCTTTCCCATGTTTCCTGTTTTAGTTTTTATTGATTGTTTGCATTAAATTGAACATAACCCATGTTTGAAGTATTGATCTTTTGTTTTTTCATCAGAAAGAGTTGGGTCTCTCTGCTTTCCCTTCAACATCCCAAATTTTCATTCAGAAATGCAAGAAACCAGTGTCCAAGAGAATCGTCTCAGTCATGGCACCGCAGCAAACACAGCGCAAGCCGGCCACCACTGGCTCTGTTAGTTTCCTCCCCCTCATTTATTTCATGCTGATTTAGTAAATTTTGATTTTTTTTTTTTTTGGTTAACATCTCGGTGGTTGGATTTTCAGGTCAAGACTGCAATGACAATGACAGAGAAGATTCTGGCTAGGGCCTCAGAGAAACCTCAGTTGAGCCCTGGTGAAAATGTTTGGGTTAATGTTGATGTATTGATGACACATGATGTTTGTGGCGCTGCTTCTTTTGGTATCTTTAAGAAAGAATTTGGTGAAAGTGCTAAGGTATATCATTGTTCCAGTAGCTTGCCCTTTTCTCCTTTGGATTTCTTCTGTGAAAGCAATTCTATATTCATGGTAGTTCCGTAGATTTGGTGTTTTATTTGATTGTCTGTTTTGTCTTGTTTGGTTATTATGCGTTTTTTTCTCCTTAAATTCTGTATGCACTTAGCATGCTGATTCCAATTCTGGCAGAAAAAATAGAGCTTGGTGACTTCAATATAATTCTTTTATTTTATGAACCTGAATTGAGATGATATGTACGCCAATATATGAGTGATTTACTGATTTACATTCTCAAGTGGAATGGTGTTTGAAGATTAGTCTCTCCTTCCCTCTCTCTCCCCTTCTTTCTTTTCTCTCAAACAATATAATTTGGGTTGTATTTATGCATTCACAGCTCTCTATATGTATGGTCAGAATTTACTAATGGTATCTTTGTTTATTTTGGTATTGAAGGTTTGGGACAGTGAAAAGATTGTTGTTATACCTGATCATTATATATTCACAAGTGATGAACGTGCAAATCGTAATGTGGATACTTTGAGGGATTTGTGCATGGAGCAAAATATCAAGTACTTCTATGACATTAAGGATCTTAGTAATTTTAAGGTATGGCCCTTATGTATTTTGGGTGGTTCCATTTTCTTATCTATATATGTGATGAATTGGAGTATGTTCTTACATTTAATGTAAATTTTACCTCGTAACTTTGCAGGCAAACCCTGATTATAAAGGTGTATGCCATGTTGCACTTGCCCAAGAAGGGCACTGCAGGCCTGGAGAGGTTATTATTTCTCTGTTGAAACTGTTTGTTTGTTGAAGATGTATTTTTATGTCACATTTTTGGAAACTGCCATTAAATTGTCATTACTGCCTCAGGTTCTGCTGGGGACAGACTCTCACACCTGTACTGCTGGAGCTTTTGGCCAATTTGCTACAGGAATTGGTAACACTGATGCAGGTTTTGTATTGGGCACAGGGAAGCTACTGCTCAAGGTTTTTTATAATATTTTTATGTGTTAGTTGTTCATTATGCATCTCATCTTGCTTAGTTTGATCTTTAGTGTTACATATTTAGATTCCTACTAGCTTGTATTGTTTTAAAATGCAACTGCCAACAACCTAAGTAGCTCAGTGATTATCTTTTTCTGCTGGAAGTAAGAGGTCCCAAGTTCGAGTCGCATGGTATGCGGGTGGGGTGGGATAAGGGATGGGAGATGGTTGCCTCCCATTTTGCAACCATGATCAAAAAAAAAAAAAAAAAAAATGCAACTTGAATTGTAGTGTCCAAGTTCCGTTTAACAAGTTCCCAAAAGTTTTGTGTTTCTGACTTTGAAATGTGGTTCTATCCTCCCATGGTAGTCTGCTTAGTTACATCTAATTTGTTGCATTTGTGGTTGCAGGTCCCACCAACCCTGAGATTTCTAATGGATGGTGAAATGCCTCATTATTTGCTTGCAAAGGATTTGATTTTGCAAGTAAGTCGAGACAGTCATTTATTTTTATGAGAATAAACTCATAACATATTCTGTCAATATGTTAGGATTGTTCTCAAAAACGATCGTCTTTTTGCAGATTATTGGCGAAATATCTGTAGCTGGTGCAACATATAAATCCATGGAGTTTGTTGGCACAACTGTTGAAAGTTTAACTGTGAGTGAGCTTGATGTGATCTCTAACTACTTTAGGTTTGGTCATTCAGCAGTTTCTATGTTGTTGTTTTTTTTGATACAATGTTTCTATGTTGTTGTTTTTTTTGATACAATGTTTCTATGTTGTTTATTCCACTGAAACTGGTCATAAATTAAAATATTCTTATTATATGTACTGGATAGATGGAAGAAAGGATGACATTATGCAATATGGTAATCGAAGCCGGTGGAAAGAATGGTGTTGTTCCGGCTGATGGTACTACATTCAAGTACCTTGAGGTGAGTTCCATTTAATGCATGTTCTTTCAAGGGATATTTTGTTTCACTTCTGATGCCATATTGCATACTATTGCTTTTAATGTTATCTTTTGCTTTGCACAGAACAAGACATCTGTGCCCTATGAACCTGTTTATAGTGATGCACAAGCAAGGTAGATCTTGGTGATTACTTTCTGTCTATCACTTCCATTTTGGATTCATTTATAACTTTGAACCTCGGTGGTCAATAGCTAACAGTAGTGGTTTTGACCAATTGATTTGTGCTGAAAATGCTCCTAAATACAGAGATTTATTTTTTTTTTTCTCACAAAACCCATAATATCATTTTGTTAACTACATTTTTAACAAATTATCCTCCTTTTCTTTTTCATTTTCTTCCAAGTAATGTTCCATGAGCCATTACTTTAAGCCCTCTGGAGGGGCACCTACTATAATAACTTCTCTTTTAGACCAGAACAGCCCTTTTGACGTCACTGGCCTGCAGTTACCTGACTTTTTACTTTTAGCATTAGTTTAGTTTGATTATTGTTTAGGATTTAAAGTAATTATTTCTTATCTGAACACTCTTAGCAGATGCCATAGAATGAATGTTAACAGGAATTATTTGTTTGCTACATATTGGTGTTCTAGATAATAATATATGCTGGCATTTTGTCTTCTATTAATTACTGTATTGCATGCAGAGTTTTATGATAATCAACTTATTTACTCATGCACCTCTTCTGCCTTTCAGTTTTCTTTCTGAGTACAGATTTGATATCTCAAAATTGGAGCCCTTGGTGGCGAAGGTGTGTGACTGTTAAGTTACAAATGACTGTGAAGACTGTGAATCATCCTTCTATTTTATATCAATGACTTTCTTTAAGCTAAGCAAATTGGATGCCAATCCACAATAGACCAGAAATGTTTCTCATAAAACTGATTTTTTTACCGCTCTTTAGAGTTTCTGATTTTACTGACTTGTTTGGTGTATTTTGCAGCCTCATTCTCCTGGTAACCGTGCTTTGGCAAGAGAATGCAAGGATGTCAAAATTGACAGAGTATACATTGGATCCTGTACTGGTGGAAAAACAGAGGATTTTCTTGCTGTGGCCAAAGTGTTTCTAGCTTCGGTAAGAGCCATATTTCCACTCCTTAAAAGTTTAAAGATTAAAACTAAAGTGCTAGGTTAGAGAAGGGAAAATAGAAAGGTTGGCCAGAAGTAAAAGAGAGGTTGATACAGATCTCAGTGTTCTCATCAGAACAATGGTTTCAATCTGTCTGGATTTTGTAAAATTTGATAAAGGGTAATTGGGTTAATTTGATAGTATTCAGTAAGAAACATAGGATGCACATTTGCTGGATTATATGAATATGTGTTTCTCTTTATTTATGAAAAAAATGTTTTGCATTCTAAGTACACCATGCATTTTATACATTTTGGCTACAAGTTATTGGCTACTGTCATCAAGAGATTTTTTCTTTTATTTTTCATCTCATTGTTTTCATTGTTCTTAATGTGATTGTTTTCTTCACAACTTGCATTCCGAATATAATTCACTTGGTTGGGTCTTCTTTTCTTAATTAATCTTAGCAACCTCCATTATTGATCTGCAGGGCAAAAAGGTTAAAGTTCCTACATTCCTTGTCCCTGCTACCCAGAAGGTATGAAATTCATCACCATCATGATTGTTTTTAATAAATGGTTAAATTGAGTCAGTGGTGCGTAGAACTTTCTTCGAAATTTCATTTTCATTTTTGACCTTTTCTGTTGCCATGTGGGAGGCTCATAAATTCCATAAGAGTATCAATCGCTTTCTTCTTTAAATTGGCATGGTTAAAGTATGGAATTTGATTTAACATGCAGTGAGCCTTGCTTGTGCCTTGTAGTGCTTGCATGGAAAGTTATACTACCTTGGTCCATTTTCCTTGACCCACTGTTGGCACGGTTATAGAGAAAATTACCAAAATTCATAAAAACATCATTATTACTCATTCAAATTTCATGTTTACCCTTATTAATAAGGGAAGTTTGGGAAGTTGGGATGTGTTCTTTTTAAGAATGGAATAATTATTAATAGGGGCAAAATTGAGAAAGAAGCCTTTAATGCTATGTTTAAAGGAGAAATTGACAAGTTAATTGAACCACCTCCTTTTAGGAAAGTGTGACAATTAAAATGGTCCTGACTCCTGAGGTAGTATCATTCTTTTAACCATTTTAAAGAAAGGGTGATATTAACATTCTTATAAAAGTTAAAAGGATGAAAATGTCTTTGAATGAAAATTTGAGCATCATGGCTGGAATTTACATTTAAGATTTCATTAAATTTCCATTAATGAGTTTAGGACCTAAAAAGTCATGATAAACAAATTCTTCCTAATGGCATTGTAAAATTTACAGGTTTGGATGGACGTCTATACTCTTATAGTGCCAGGATCTGGTGGCAAGACTTGCTCCCAGATATTTGAAGAAGCTGGTTGTGA
>BPVZ01000132.1:670826-687866 GCA_020521535.1 Rubroshorea leprosula | reverse complement strand
TTAAATTTTTTTTCTCAATTTTACATTTTTACTCCCTATTAGGACTTCATCATTTTTTTTTTCTGAAATTAAGGCCTAATTATTCCTTTAAAAGAAACTTAATAACTTTTCTATCTTGAAAAAGAACACTAGGTACACATGGAAGTATTCACCCTCCAAGTATTCGATTTTAGATTAAGCTTTTGATGGTTTACATGTATTCATCCTCCTCTTCTAAAGGAATAATTAGGTCTATTTGGGGATTATGCCATGGTTGCTTTGTATGGAAGTATTCATTCTCCAAGTATTCTATTTTAAATTAATATTTGTCTAACTTGTATAGTAAGAGTGTAAATTAAGAATATATTGAATATATTTTTTTATTATAAATTTATATTAAAATAATAAAAATTAATTTTTAATTTATTAATTATCAATTAAATTTATTTAATATTAAAATTAATATCAATTTTTATATTTTTTACATATATTATAATAAAAAAATATATTTAATATTCCTTTAATATTTAAATATATGAATTTAAAAAATCCTCTAAATTAAGCTTTTGATGGTTCGCAGGTACTCATCCTCCTTTTCTAAAGGAATAATTATGTCTATTAGGGGGCTATGCCATAGTTGCTTTAAAGCAACTATGGCATAGCCCCTAATAGACCTAATTAAGCAACTATGGCATAGCCCCCAAATAGATCTAATTATTCCTTTCGAAGAGGAGGATGAATACCTGCGAACCATCAAAAGCTTGCCCCAAATAGAAATAGTTTAAGCATTTATTTTTATCAGTGAAATGATTTAAGCATCTGAGCGGTTAAAGTAAGGCAAATTTCTAAATTAAGTAGGGGAGACCTTTATAATTTTGCTTCTTCTTTGTTGATTTTATAATTTAATAATATTTAGAATTATTTAGATATTATATCAAATTCATCTAAATATTTGAATTAAAAAAAATTATTTATATATATGTATTTTTGAACATTTTGATATAAGACGGGTTCAAAACTTATTTAGAAAAAGAAAAAATATATTTATTCAATGATTAATGTCATTGCACCTCTAAGGACAGTTGTAATAAATCATTTATATTAAAATTAAGAGATTGGCGAGAAAATTATTTCCTCTTCTCCCCCCAAATATCAAACTTGGATCAAAGAAGGTGAAGAGAAACTTCCACTTCATATCTATAAACTCACATTTTGGAAAGAATGGAAATACAAAATTTAAGAACTGTCTACGAGAAATAGCAGAATTAGTTCTTTACAGAGCATAAAAATGAAAAAACAATGACACAGCAACAGTTACAAGTCTACCTCTCATATCAGAATATCATCAAAATGCTGTTTATGGATTCTGACCCTGAAAAGTGAAAACTCATGTCTTGAAAGGAAGATTTTTTAACAAAGATAATATTGTTTAAGAAGGTATATAGGATGCACTGACTTTACAAAAGAAAGGTTACAATATATTTTAATATTAAGGAGATAAACAAAGAGCTGCATATCCTAAAAAAAAAACTTATCCACAAACCATTCGCATTTGTAAATTGGGGTTACATCAGTTCAGATATGGAAACATATGATTAAAATTTTAATTAATTCTATAGTATTGTTATTAGTGCTTGTCACTTGGGACTTCTAAATTGTTTTTTTTTTTTTGAACAATTGTTATGGGGTCAGATTGAACTGTTGTTCAAGAAAAAAAAATGTGAATCTTTACAAAAGTAATAGATGCCACTCGACCTTATGAACTAAGTTCGAACTTCTAAATTGTTTTGATAGTTCAGGATTTAGACAGAAAAATAAACCAGTTAAATTGACATAATCACCCTCATCTAAGCATCCTGAGAAACCAAAACAACGTTGATTTGGATAAAAGGAGTTTAGATTGACAAACAGTTTTTCCATGAATGCTTTTGCGTTTATGTTATTTAATGTGGAAAGCCGGAAACTATGTATGGTAGGGTCTTGACACTGAGGTTCTAACTAGTTAGAAGTTACATCTAGAGAAAAGAACAGCCCTGAAATCCCAGCTTGGATATAGCAAAAAAAAGTAGTTTTTTTTTTTTCTGGGATGGCTCATCATTCACGAGCATCTCATGACAAGAAGTGTTGTGTTGAGGAAAGACGGGAAGGAATCACGGTGCACCGAGGAAGAAAGTTTGCTGTATCTCAGGGATGTCACATTAGTGATATTTTTTACCAATCACAATATATCATGTCATCATTTTTTTTTTTCTACTTCATTGGCCACATTAGTAATTTTTTTTCATCTCAACAAAATCCATTAATGAGGTGAAAAAAATTGTTAACGTGGCATATTATAATTAACCGAAGATACTATTGACATGATATCCCTAAGATACAACAGACTTTATCACACTAAGGTCTTAATTGACTTAGTTGGTTAGTGAACTTTCCTCTCGCTCATCATTCACAAGCATTTCATGACACTTTGGAAGTGTTGGTGAACTTTTCCCTCGCTTTATGAATCTGGTTTGGTTTCCCTAAAGAATTGATGATCTTAACTCTCATTTTAATAATCTGCTCTAATCTAATCTCTATAACAAGGTGACAGAGAAAATAACAAGAGATGTGATAAAGCTATGGAGTTAGTACGCAATCTGAAATATCATGAATTCACGAGAAAGTTGATAGAAGTTGCAATTTTCCAAGATGACACTATCAAAGACAACACATGATGATGGAACAACTGCAAATAAAATCACTAAGAGTATGATATTTTTGACACGAATAAGATTGATTAGCTCAGTGTCATTGCCAATAGCAGCAACAACAATGGTAGTAACTAGTAACTAGTAACTTTAAACTGTGTTGAACAGCGGAAGTGTGAGCATTTATCAATAATTAAAACCCAAGAAAATGGAACTGAAGCTGGAATGATATGATATTGTAGCAAATGTGAAGTGCTCATTCAAGATAATTCATTACCACATCCAATTAGTCATCTGATAATGCTAAAGTCCATCGAGATGAAGAACACCAGAGATATAATGCAGAATGCATAGGCCAATGAAAAAGAAGAAAAGAAATCCCTGCCCCCACACAGAAATTAAGCTGCAATGACAAACAATTAATAGCTAATCAATCATTGTTGTCAGGATTCACAGAGAGCAACATGGGTAGCTTCAGTCATTCAAGCCAGGTGAATAGCTTCATATTTGCATAATTCAGTTTTCTTACCCCGTAAGGGACATCCTAATGGGTTGAACATGAAACTTTCAACTTAAAATTCTCATGTTCAAACTTTGATACGAGATGTGAGGTATTTGGGAAAAAACTATCTTGTCATCCCTACAATTGAAATATCAGATGTAACATAAAGAATAATTCAGTTCCCTCATTCTTCATGCCCATATATGCAGGATAACATACGAACTTTTGGCATGCCAGCAATACTAAATCTAAAGCCAAGGCATTCTTATTTCTCAAACCATAAAACAAGAATACTGCATTATGTATATACAACAAAATTGGTACACTAACGCAAGCATGGATTCAATTACAAAAAGGAAAAGCCATTGTGCCAAAATTCCCTAGCCCTCAAGAATAGCATTATTTATATTTGAATTATGTAATTTCTTATATGATTCAAGCAACACCCACCAACCATATGCACTATTATTTTCCTTTTTTTGTTCACAAATTTATCTTCATTAATTACATAAAAATACAAAAAAGAAAAAAGAAAAAAGAAAAAAGAAAAAAGAAAAAGGGAAGAATGGCCTAACCCGAATCCGTTCCCTAAACCGACCCATTTTCTGTATTCTCTTCCTCTGAAGCTCTCCACCTCCATCTCCACAAGCTTCGACTCTCAAGTCCCCAGCTTTAAACACCACCCCCCCCCCCCCCCTCCTTTATTTTTTTGTGCCGGAAAACCCAATTCAAAGAAAACTCAAGGTGTCAAATGAAAATACTGAGGGGGTCCGGCGCAAATGTTTGCCCCTTTTCCGTTCGGGACTTGATGGGGGGCTACCGCCGATTACGATCGAGCACTGACATCCACAGATACTGCTAAAACACGAAAACAGGCTGCCACCCTCGGTCTGCCTCCGGTTGCGTGCGGCTTTCTTGGGGGAACCAAGGATACTAGATCCGTAGCTAGAGTACTGACCGTGGTCGTAAAGTGTCGGTAGCTCCGACCGCCACCGCTCCAGCTTGGAGTCGAGACCTTCGATGCTCCCATCTAGGCTCCACCCAAGTATGGAGCTTTCTGCATCGTCCATCCTTTGCTGCATATTCTTAGCTACATTTGCTGCCACTTCCGACGGCGACGGACCCAGTTCAGAGTCGGTCCAAAATGCTCCCGGCCTCTTGGTAATTCCGTATTCGAACCCATTGTGCTTGGAAAAAAAATTATTCTGAGACCCAAAATCCAACCCAAATGACTTGGTCGGCGGTGACTTTGAGGCGTTTTTATTACCGGTGTCGTATTTCAGCGGCTTCTTGGGGTCTCCGGTATCCTCCACTCCATTAATAATGGATCCACGCTTCTTAGGCGGCCCTATAACCTCTGACTGGGTCACCAAAGATCCATGCTTTTTCCTTGGTTCCCCAACTTCCAACCCGTTCACCATCGAACCCACCTTCCCATTTTTCCCTTTCAGTTTACCCATATGCGACCCATTTACCATGGATCCGCCATTGACCATAGAACCTCCCTTCTGCCTCGTTTCGAAGCCGTTAACCGTAGAACCTCCCTTCGACCTTGGTTCTACGCCGTTGACCGTGGAACCACCGTTGATCATGGACCCATTTAGGACGGAGGCCCTTCTCTTCCGAACCATTGCCTCCGTACCAATAATCGAACTCGAATCACTCTTTGTACGTCGGAGCTCCGGCTTAATTATCCTTTGTTGATGATTAGCGGTGCTATTATTGTTGGTTGGGATGTCTTCCTCGCCCATAAGATGCTTATACCCTAGGGCAGACGAACCCATATGCATATACAAAGGCATACTCCGCTTGGAGCTATCAAGCAGCGCCACCCCAATATTCAAAATCCCCTGTGGTCGCCCCGACGGCCGGCGAACCTGAAGCGCAACGAACCGCATTCCCACCTGCACGTAATGGTCAAACTGCAGCTGTTCCGAAGGTGGAATCAGATTCCCGACAATCACGCGAACCGTACCCACGTGTATGTCACGAAACCAATGCAGCGCGTAGAACTCGATCATGACCGCCGACGTGTCAGCGTACAGAAACGTGTCGTTTACACGGAAGACGAATTTGTCATTCCAGGTGGGGTTGGTGTGGCCCATGGTGTCGACCCGGGTGGTAAGTTTTCGTTCGGGATGGACCCAGGCGACGGCGTAGGTCCGCATTTTTCGGGAGACGGGCTCCAAATCCTGGGCCGAGATGAGATTGATCTCAAGGAGCTGGAAGGGAGCCAATACAGCCATGGTGGCGTAGGCGCAGAGTAGGAATAGGAATGCCAATGGCGATGACAGTTTGGGTGGAGGCGGTAATGACGAATGTTAACTGATGAGGTCCGCTCTCCGTCCGAAGAGCGGACGAAGAGAGGAGAAGGGAGGGGGTCAGGAGAAGATGAGAGGAAGAAGGAGGAGAAAAGCAAGGAGGGCATTGAGGAATGTTGGTGAATGGAGGTCAGTTTTGTCTCAAAACACCGGAAACATTGGTTAGTTTGTTAGTTAACAAACTAATTTTGGGCAACTCATGATGGGCTGTTTTTGTATGATTAATTTGGTCATTCAATTTTTTTTTTTTTTTTAGTTTTAATTAGAACTTTTGGAAGAATTGCTAGAGTTGATGGGTAGAAATAAATGGTTTTGAGAGTAGTGTGTTATGCTATAAAGACATTATATGATCAATGATATGTTAGTTTAAGGAATTTAATTTTTTTAAAATAAAAAAATGAGTTTGAGTTTTGTAAATAAAAAAATAATTTTTGAAATAATTTTTCTTATAGAAAATTCAATGCGAATTAATTTCAAATTAATCAAAATTTAATATGATTATCGAAAATTAAGAGTTTAATATATAAAAAATAAAAATATTATATGACGGTAAAAACCAACTCTACACATAATGCAAATCTAAGTCTATAGTTACTTGGTATTTACAAGGTGATTGTCTGAGAACATGAATTACCATTGAGGCTACCTTTCTACTCATCTAAAAGTCTATGTTCGTAATTCGATGCAATCTAAGGATAAAATAAACACTCATACTAACAAAGCATATCAATACTAATTTATTTCAAATATATATATAAACATTGTCTTCCTGTTCCGTTGGATATATGCTTGCATGGGATTACTTCCGGGTCTGGCATTTTGGATCCCTAGCTCTTCTTCTGTGGTGGTTTCTGGTATTTAGGAGGCTCCGGTGGCGCTTTCCGGTACTTAGGAGACTGCGGTGGTGCCACCCGCGTGATGATCCGATGCAGGGGAACTTGGAACGCACGTCCGATGTTGGCTTCGTCAGTGCGTTGTGAGATGAATCGCATGAGTCGACACGACCAGAACAACTTGGGGAGCCTTGTTCGTCGTCTTGTTCGAAAGGAATGACGACTTCTGCAACAAAGTTCCAAGAGGAAGAGACGGTTTTTGCCCGAAGAAGATGGATCAACGGCAGCTGCTTGAAGATGGATGCGACGAGATGGAAAGGAAGTTGATCATGGACTGATGATGTCGTGATTTCTTCCATTAAATCAATGTTGAGGAGAAAATCAAGAGGGGAAAAGAGAATTGAGATGGGGAAAGTATGTGATGAACTGAGGTTATATAGAGACCTCAACAGGATTTCCTACTCACAGGAGGAATTGGAATTCTATCAAATCAGCGTGCGGAGTACTTCTTTAGCAAGGACCATGGAAAACCGACTTTTCTCTTAATCCCCTTGTGGACGAAGGAGTTGAGAAAGGAACATGGTTATAGCCATGTATATAAATTTTTGTTAAGGTAATACAAAAATATTGTATGTGTGTTTGATTTAATTATTTGGGTAATTTATGGTTTTTAATTGAAAATTAATATTTATTTATAATTTGTTTGAAATTAATTTATGAATTGATATTTGTAAATATATTAATTAATTATAAATAGATAAAATCAATTAAATCAAATAAATTTATAATATATTTGTGTGATTATAACCATTGCCTTGCAAAAGAATTTTGTATTTAGGAGGCCAAATCCACAAATCAATTTCTAAATAAAAGGGTAGAGATATATCTGCTCTTAAAAAAATGATAAAAAGATTTTAACATGTATATCACTTATTAAATAATAAATAATTCATCTTATTTAATAATATAAAAAGATACCTTTTTTTTTTTTTTTTGTAAGACATTACTCCATACCTCCATTTTGGGATTTTTTTTTTTTCTAAGACATCACTCCATACCTCTATTTTGGGGGCAAATTAGGCGTCCACCTCTTTAGAGAGGATGTTAAATAATCTTTTATGAATATTACAGATATTTTGTCATTTTTTTTTTCAAATGAACAATGCTACACTTAAAATAAATAGATTTTTTTAATATTTTTTTTTATTCTTCCAATTATTATAAGGTAGATAATACATTGTGCCACAAACAAAGTAATAAAGAGAACATCAACTACTTAGTCATATGTTTAAGATTTAATCATAGTAACTAGCTACTAAAAAGCCAAACATGTTGGGGTAATTTTTTTTTTTTTAGTAATTTAATTTGGCTTAAATTGAAGGCTCCTAAGAAGTCAAAGAAGTTCATTGTAATTTTCTCCCCCAGTTGAAATCTGCTTGGTAACGTAAATCGGATGCTGACATTTCTACTTTACTCATTATTTTGGGGTCCTTGCAAATACCAAAAGAAGACGACTCAATTCATCTGCCAATTTCTGAAGCTGATACCTTTGTTTGGAGAGATGGAGATTCAGCAATCATGGAGGCTCAGATTCTCTTACAAGACTGCAACCATAGTTTTGATGATAATGAATGCTCTCTTCTTGTTTCGAGGGTTTTTTCCTTCTGCTTCTACCCGCACTAAGCTCTCTTCAAACCACCCAAATTCAGGTTCATCTCTCTCCTTCTTAATCTTTGGTTCGTTTTCTAGTGCAAGTGAACTGTGTTTTCAGATGGGTATTTGACAATTATGGTTGTTATGTTATAATTGTGGTTTGATTTAATGGGTTTTAGTTCTATGACTCCTTTCTGGATTTTTCAACCATGGGTATTTGGAAAATCTAATGCAGTTGATTTGGCTGTTTTTAGTTTCTATTTTTAGTACATAAATAGGTAATCTTTTGTTCCTGGTATGAATTTAAGATTTTGATGCCGAGTTAAGTGACATTTTTCTCTGCTTTGCTGTGTTTTGCTCTTTTTTCTGTCTGAATTTGTTTGAGTCTAGGTTTTGATTTGAATGATTAGATACCTTGAATAAAATCTTTTAATCAGGTTAGTATATATATATATTTTTTATGCAATAGCGTAAATCTGTTGTTTTAATTCCTCGGTGTTTGATGCTGGTGGTTTAAATCCCAATTGCTGATTTTGTTGAAAGCCAAATATGAATCATTATCAAGATTTTAAAAGAATCAATTTACCTTTATGACTGATATTCCAGAAGGTCCTTTCAGAATCATCTATGAGTCCTTTTTGGCATGATATGTCTAATGAGAGAATTGTGATAAAAGGGCATTTTATTTCCTTGACATAGTGATCTTGCTTTAATAAATACCTGAGCAGTTATGTTGTTTGTTTAGCTGTGGATTTTTCATGAATCCACTAATCAAGTGACCAAAGGTTTAATCAAATTAAACTAGAAATGGGCAATGTTAGTTTACACTGATCAGGAATCTGACTTGCTGGCTTCAAACATTGTATATGAATACAAAGTTTTCCATTTCTTTGATTGCCTAAGTGTGTTCATTATCTTGCACTAAGAATTTCTAACTCAGAGCATAATTTTGAAGTGTCTTCAAACTCAGTTGACTCAAAGTACATCAGAGAATCTGAAGAGATACGCCTTGCTATGCGACCTTTGGAGCTGATAAAAAGAGTAAGTGTTGCATTAGGTCTAAAATTTCCACCTCACCATTGGAAAGTCTGACTTAATTGTATCAAACATGAACTGGTATGATGTTTGTTTGTTGATACTTTATATCTCTTTCTCTGCACCTCCTTATCCCTTTGACTTTTGGGGTCTTTTTTGTATGAGTTTTTGACATATGCTGAATAAGGTTGACATTGTTACATTATTGAAGTTCAAAAAGGTAATAGCTGGTTGGATACAGTGCATTTTTCTATGACCATAAATCCTTATTTTAGGTAAGGGAGATTGAGCAAGAGGCATATGCTGAACCAGAGGCAGACCAGGAGAAAGAATCTAAGCAGACTGCAGCAATTGATCTTTCTAAAAGGTTAAAGGACTTCCGTGCTTTCAACGATGCTGCCAGCTTAAAAGGTGACTAACTCTCCCTCACTCCCTCCTTGTTGGTTCTTGATATGCTTTTCTGAAATAAGCTCTTCTTTGCACATAAACCAATGCTTCTTGCTTTTCATGAAAAAATACCAATTGAAGTGGAGGGTCTGCTATATTGTGTGAATTAAAGTATATAAAATAAACCTTTTCTGATCATGTTATGGCAAGTTCCTTTGCCAGCACCGGCACTACAGATTTTAGTAAGATACAATCACTTTCTATAAATTTGTATAGAAAAATATAAAAGCTGACATTAATTTCATTGCCATCGTCAGGTGGATGAAGTTAATTGGATGATTGATAAATTAAATGTCAATTTTTCTCTTCCAAGGCTCTTGACTTGTGCCCTAAGGGCATAGGTTAGAAAAACCCTTTATAAAATTGTAACTCATCGACCATTGTAGAAATCAGCTCACTCACGTTGCATCAAACACATTTAAAATGACTTAATTCTGTTTGGAATATTTGGCCTTGTTTTCCACCTCATGACTAAAAGCTGGATAGGAACTTGGATCAGGTGAACTTAAGTTGCATTTTTCTTTGTCTTTCCTTTACTCCACATAATTTGAAGAGAGATCCTGGTTGTCTTTCCTTAATCTCAAAGTTACCAACTCAGGCTTTTTACAAAAAAGGCTGCGAGGCTATCATTCCTCTCATTTTTATTCTTCATGTATGCAATGCTTCTCAAGGAACCCATAACCCATGTATTAAGAAGGTGCACGTATTGAGTTGCTTTTAGAGAATATACAATTGGCATTCACGGTGCTTCTATTTCACCTTTGAGCTGTGCTGAATTTTTAATATATCAAATCTTTGATTCCAATGAAGCCTGGTTTTGGGAAGGATGTTTTCTTGAGTTTGATACTTAGCATCACATAAAGTTACATGCAAAAACCCAAAAAATCTAACAGTTATTTTGAAAGAGAGAACATATTTGCTTTGAACCTTCTAACCTTTGTCCTAAAAATTTCATTATAGCTTTCATTTATACTTGTGGTGAATCCATGAAGATACTTTTTAACTAACACTGGTGAGCTTTTGCAGCTTTGGAAGAATGGCGGAAACGGAAGATGGAACGGGCTAAACAAAGGGAGCTGGAGAAAAATGGAACGGCTGTTTCTCAAGCTTGATCCATGCCCAACGATTGGCAATCATCCTGCTGAATACACAAAGTATGGATAATCAAACACTACTACCATCATACCCGTGTATATAAAAATTCACAGATGCAAGTTAAAACACTGTTGAAACTTGACCTATCAGATTAGCACTCTGCCAGAAACAAGCTCTTCTGCTCTTTTTGGTTAGTTTAGCACTACTTGGAGTTGCATTTTCTTATGGTTCACTTCAATTGATCTTGCTTTTGTCAAATGAATGTGTTGTCATTAGAACTGTACTATATTGCAAATCACAATCATTAGATTAAAAAAAGGCTCCCTCTATTCAATAGTTGTTGTTTTACATTCTAGTGTAATCTGTATTGCAAAACACCAAATTCTTCCTCTGACATAACTTCCAAAAAGCCTCCCTTCCCAAAAAGGGAGTGTCTTTTGCAGTCATTTTAACATCCTTTATTACATTTTTAGCATTTTACTAATATTGTAAAATGACACTAAATAGCAATTCATGTTACCAGGGTAAAGTTTTCTAGGTTCAGGCGACTAATTCCTTAATACTCTTAAGTTCAACAGAATGGATTATCATTCTAGTTGAGAGTACAAGCAGCATTAAAATCCCCCAGTTTCTGGTAGAGTGGTGCAGCATCTCTGCAAATTCTCCAGCCCCATTATAAACAGGAAACCTAATAATTCATCCATTAACAGAAACAAAAATGAAATTGAGAAACGAAATCCTGTACAGGTTTACAATTCCGACATATGTACAAAGGGGTTAAGAGTTCAAAGTGAGTTCAAAGTCGTGTACAAGCTTACAAGGCAACATGGTGGCAGGTCCAAACGAAAATAGAGCTTACTACGGCTTTTCATTCTACACTTTAGGAGAGGATTACAAAAATGTAGTCAGTCAAAAAGTGTAGCAAGGTCCACAGAAAACAGGTTATCAAAGACTCCTTCCTGGCTTTTCTGAAGTTTCCTAACTACCTCAAGAACCTTTAAAGAAAAAAGAGTAGGCAAGAGAAAGATCAAGATGTGGCGGCAGCCAGCAGGTAATATAGGTCAAAGTTATTTGATAAGAGCTAAAAAGAAAAAATGCTGTGGCACAAGGTAACAATTCAAAGTTATTTGGAATATCATGAAGGGTGATGAGGACCAAAGAACATGGTACATCTCAGAAATTCTTATAGATGCATCACCTCCTACCTGCAAAACATAATATAAACCAGCAACCAAGCATCAATAATTATTCCATTATGTATTCAAAGAAATGGAATAACAAGACTGCAACAAATTCAATCATGATAATGGGAGTATACAGTAGACTAGATATCAAAATGAATACAAAATTATCAGAGCACAGCATCAGAACCAAAAGAACACCCTCAAACAGACCAAAGTTAATGAGATCCACAAATGATGTCAATACAAACCAACTTGTAAACTGTAGATGGGTTGCTCAATATAAGTCTATCCTGTAAAGGCTTAAGCAGATATTGAGTAGCAGCTTGTCAAGTTCTCAATACTCAAATCAAAATAGGAGAAAAAAGTTCAAAAATAAAATAAAAGGACACGGGTTTTGCTCATAATTGTCTTAGGCTACTATTTAAGGAGTACCATTATGCTAAATGCATGAGAAAACACGACATTCATTCAATGTGAACCCCTTACATTAAATGCAAAAGAAATTTTGGTAAAAAATTGTTACAACTGCCTAAAAATAACTAAACAAAACTACATATAAACCATAACCCAAGTTATCAGCTCCTTCCTTTTGAGGAACAAGCTGTCTACAGAAATAGAAGCATGAGCTTGGCAGATGGTAAAACAACTATTCCAGAAAAATGTCAGTCAAATATACACCCTATTGCTGCAAATAGTATACATAATTTCTTTTGGACAAGTTTCTAAAGAAATTCAGAAGAGCACATTGGACCTTGCTTGCAGAGTCCATCATGTCAATCAACAACGTTTCAAAAGCAATTAATAAAAACATCTTGGGCCTGGCCAAAGTAGACCAAAAGTCTTAAGTTTATAGTTTAAGTACATAGGTATAAACTATAAGATTTAATTTACTCAGTTTTACATGCAATGAAGGTCATCTATCTATAGCAATAGGCCTTCATAACTCACCTCATCAAGAATTCTTAGATGTTCCCATGCCATGCCATGCCAAGCCAAGGGATGACAATGCATTTATCAATTTTTTTTTTCTATGAAGATAATGCATTTATCTTCTTTCTTTAATAAGTTAGATGTAGTACCAAGGTGAGGAAGACTGTTGTTGAGAGTAATTGAATACAACCTCTCTCCTAGGAATTAAGGTAACGTATTAAATAGGAGTTGGTGAAACACTACTCTGGGACTGTGTCTAGGTACACCCAGAGAGGACCACTACCTAATTTGGAGGTTGGCTTCATCAAATGTTGGAAACAACAAATCCTCCACAAGAACCTAGGATTCAAGCTCCCATTGGCATTTATCTTCTTTCTTTAATAAGTTAGATGCAGTAATGTAGGAACAACATAAAGTACAGATTTTCCCAAACCAGTAGAGAGAGACCATTCCTATGTATGTGACTGCAGCCTAGAAAGCAATCAACCATCATGCACTATTGTCGTAAAGTACAGCCTACCATCAGAATCACTAGAGAGGCATTAACTGCCCACTTTTATACCATAACGAAGTTAAAATGTAATCCTAACTTTGTACGTTTGTATTTATAGTTCAAGAAAATTATTCATGGTTTCTACTCGCTTTTCGTCTAAATATATATTTTCACCCATGTTGAACAAATCAAAACGCTCTTCTAGATAGCTACGTAGTAGCCATATATCCGCAGCAATAATAGTTAAAAGTGAGAAACCATTATCATCCTTCCATGAGAGGAGAACAGAGAGACAAGAAGAAAAAAAACCCAGGGAGGTGACAGAAAGAATTAAAAGAACCAAAAAGAAGAAAAATAGCAGGATCAACAAATATCAAAATTGAGTGGGCAAAGTCATGGAAACATCCAACAATGAGATAACAAAGTGGTCATCTGGAAGGTGAAAGGTGAGAAAATTACCATAACATCCAACATGCCCCTTAAAATCCAAGTTAATCTGTTTTCAACATTGCTAATAAATTTGTAACAGGAAATTTTCTAAATTACAAAACACCTTTTATATAATATATGCTACCAAGAGCATGAAAATCACAAGACTACATAATTAGTGGATGAGGCATCATTGAGAATGGCTAAAATATTCATCTCCATAACAAAAGTTAGAAATCTACTAACTGAACAACTAAAAAAGTTGAAAAGAAGAAAAAAAATGAATGAGATTATAAAAGTTGCAACAAAAAATGAATAAAGAACACATTCCCGAAGCTGAAGGTACCAATAAAATTACTTAAGTTCTGAGAAACAAGAAAAGATTAAGTCAGAATACCCTGAATAGAACATAACAAACAAAAAATTTTAACCAAAGATTCTGGCATGGTTTATTTATCAACTTCAACTGATTGCCCTGCCTCCTTTGGCTCTAAAGATTAGTTAGCTAGAACTCCCAAAAAAATATTTCATAGACTTCTGTTATACACAAAATCAGAAACAACAAACATAAATGGAGCTTACATAAAGATGCATATCAGCATATGCGATCGTCAACAACAAAACACAAAGTTTGGAACATAAGCAACTGCATTCTTAACAATGCACATGGAGTCCTCTTAGGTGAAACATAAAGGTTGCATTTTCCATATATGCTTGACAATTAGTCAAATACAGCATGAAATTTCTGAAGGAATACCATTCCTAGACCAAGATATAGACTTACATTGAGGTATAACTACAACAAAAAAAAAAAAAAAGAGAAGAATCGAATGAGAAGAACATAAATTGAATTTCCTATCTAATCATGAGATTGACTTTGGCCAGAATCTAAACAAGAAATCAACTGTAGACAGAAGGATTTAAGATTACCTCAAGCACTGTGTCCATCAATCTTCACTGGTCCAGATAAGAAAAACCTCTTTATGATTATTCATTAGTTACAAATATAGAGCTTTCCAGTGCCTTCATCAACCACACGGCCCACACCATAATCGAGGCTAATCTCCTTCAGGGGAGGGATAGTCTCTGTTGCAAAAAGCATGAGATGAGGGAACATCAAGTTGTTGTGATCATACAAGACAAACTGCACCAGCACATTTGGAGTAGAACTATGACTCATATAACAAGCAACATTCCTCATTCTTGATACATCCATGGCAAAATCCAAAGGTGGAATTGAGGGAAGCGAAGGACGCACATACTCAGGAAATACTTGAGACAAATCCCCCCATTCTATCCATCTACCAGAAAAGCGACCTGGATAAACCAAAGTATCACCATCCATTGAGAAAACCTCTGCTTGCTCCCTGGTTAGAACAACTCCTGCATACTCGCATATAAAAGATCCAGCTTGCATCAAGTCCAAGGACCTAACTCCCCAACCTGTTTCCCTTGACCTAAACACTTCCAATCTATTTCTCAAACCTCTTTGAGTAACACGATTCCGGCAAGTCGGGGGACACTGACAGAAAGTTCCACATTCAAATATTACCGGTTTTCCCCTCAAGAGAAGGCCATTATAATCATAAGCAAACTCACCACCATTCTTCATGGCACAAAAACATCCTTCAGTACATCCTGACTCACAGTTACATCCAGCGCCATTACCTTCCGGGCTAAAGACATATGGAGGAAACACCGTCCTCACAATATACTCATAGTATAATGGATCATGATTACTGTCAAGGTCGTTATAAAGGGAAACAGGAAAATTCTCCTTTTTCATGGATATATCAAGACTCAGATATCCCACTGGCCTAGCTGTCAAAGGCCCTCTTCTGAGAGTCTCAGCAAACTTCAAAACTGAACTGCCCATCTCTGGTTGCCCCTCCATTCTCAACAGCTTATACTTAAAAACCCCAAAACCAGACTTTCCGATATCAAACCAACAATCAAGAATCCTATACAAGCCATCATAAACATAAAGCTTGCTACTGACACCATTTTCATACTTAATTCCCCTAATCACCCTTACCTCAATTCCGTACTGCATGCTCCTCTCCAACGCAAGATTTCCCCCTTCCAGCTTTTGGTGCATGCATTGCCTAGAAAACTTGTCCTGTCCCCCCTGACCCGTATAGATAATCAGGTCGCCTGCATCTTGATCATCCTCATAGCCACCTGAAACAATAATGCTAGTTGCAATTGGCTCTCCATTCGAGCTCTGGCTAGCCGTAAGATAGTCAATCCCAGCCTGAGGATGTCCATGTAATCCAAGCACGCATAACTCCATTCTGAAAAAGAACACGTCCCCAACTTCCAATCCAGGAATTGAACCTACAATCCTTTTGTCACGATTTAGCCACATCCCTCGATCCTTCATCAAAGCAGCCGCCCTCAAATCACCGCGTGCCCGTCTTCCACTGCCAGGTGCCCGCCTCTCCTCCTCCAACGTAGCGAGAATGCGGAGTGAATCGTAAACCCTCCGAGTCTTACGCACATCGTCCCGGAAATGTCGGATGTCCTCGATTCCCAAATTGGTGACCCGAACGAGCTCCGCGGATCTCTGAAATCGGCGGCGCGAAAGTACAACGGAGAGGTCCCTGTTTTCCTCCTGTTCAGCCACTGGCACAATGGCGCGAGAATGCGGGTCAGGAACCTGAACGTCGCCATCATACTTCTCCAAACTATTAGCAAAAGCGGACCGGAAAAGCTCGGAGATTCGAAAGAATTCCGAGTACAGCATATCCTGGTCCAAGTCGGAGGTGGAGGATTGAGGAAGAGAGGTGAGTTGAGAATTACTGAGGAACCTAAGGGTAGAATTGGAAGACTCAAAATCAGAGTACCCCTGACAAGGCTCTGGTTTAATTGGGGGCAGCTCATCAAAGGGTTCTTGTTTCGGCTCGATCTTGGGGATCAAGAGAGCAGCGGCGGAAGAGGAAGCGGCGGTTTGGGGGACTTCCGGCGACAGATTCAAGTCTTGAAACGGCACGAGAGAGCCCATTTCTCCAGCAAAGAACAAGGAAAGGAATGCGAGCGGGGTGAATTGAGAGAATGTGAGGGGGTTTTGCAGGGTTTTTTTCAAGGTGCTTTCATGGCTGAACCAGAGAGAATTGAGAAGGGAGCGGAGCGGAACTGGAGACACAGAGAGAGCTTTCCCGTTCTGAGTTTTTCTTAGCTTTGGATTTTCGCACATTCGAGTTTCTATTAAGGAGGAAGAATATTTTTTTATGACAAAAATGCCCTTAATTCTGCGTTTGGGATTCCGCTTTCTGAGTTCAGAAGCTGTTTTAAAAATTGCGTTTGGTGGGAACCGATTGAGTCAGAAAGGAAATTACAAAAAAAATTGAATTTCCCGCACAGCCAAAGCTCACGACGCTTTCTTTTTCCCTTAAAAAGAAAAGGTTTCATGGCATGTTTGGCAGGGCATTTAACGTCCATTATAAGGAAAA
>BPVZ01000132.1:613854-627724 GCA_020521535.1 Rubroshorea leprosula | reverse complement strand
AATCTTACAAATTGATAAAGATTGATAAAAAGATGGAGGATTTAATCTTAATTAATGTATTAATGCGTAGACATTTTAAGACCATCGTCGATTTCAAATCTTGCCAAATATAAGAAAGAGATGTTATAAATAAATAATTATAGAAAACAAATGAAGGAATTAAACGGAAAAATATTCAGATTAAATTTATTATTTTTATTATGAAAATGCCTATAAAAATTCATGCTTCTTGTGTTGGTAGTTTTTGGTAGCTATATGCACGTTTGGGAATGGGATCATGCACAACTGATTTTAGGTTATCTTCTATGTTCGTCATTTCGTCAGTGTGAACTCTTCTTTCTTTTTTTATTTTTTTATTTTTTTAGGTAAAAATTGGTGTGAACTCTTCCCATTCGACTGTATACTTTCTTCGTTTTCGTCCCTTTTTAAGTTTTCTTTTAGACCAAATAATAAATTATATAATAAAAAGTAATCATTTTTTTTTTAATTTTTAAGTCTTTTGGATTAATTGTTATAATGTGTTTAAATTAATTTATGTATATTTTAAAATTAATTTTTTTTTAATTTCGTCGACGTCAAGTCACTTAGACATGAACAAGAAAGTTTATTAGAATCATCTTTTTATTGGCCATTTTAAGGAATTAAATGTTAATGAATAAGAGAATTTATCCATTAAGTCTTGTTCAACATGCATATATGGTTAAAGAAAATGATTTAGAGGTAATATTTTTATATTATTTTTTTGTATAATTTTATATATTGTTTAAATAATTAATCTTTTTTATTCATTTGAACCATAAGATAAATAATTTACTATAATTAAGAAAATAAACCCGGTGATATTTTGATTTGTATGTATAGGTGAACCTTTTTTTAAAAGACTTTTTATGATTTTTTTTTTTTCAGGTAAAGAGATGGAGTCCATTAATTAACCCCTCTTGCTTACCTTCCATTAAATTTCAATATCTCTCCCTTTTATATATTAAAAAAATTATTGCTATAATAAATTACTCAAGTTGTTAGTAGATGAACTTCCTTTTAGAAACTATCTTTAATTTTAAGGATATGGAGTGGAAACTGGAAACTAGAAACTCTACATTATATATTTAATTTAAAATGATTTCAAATAGATTTTGGGTTTAATGCTATTAACTTAACCACATCTCTAGGGGTAAATGGATGAAGATTCTTGTTGTTAGTCCATTGAAGGTTTTCTTTTACTTTCTTTCTTTCTTTCTTTCTTTATTTATTTGGTTAAAACATGAAAGTTCTGTAGTCACCAGCTAGCTTTGGATGCCCATTTGCTTCAAAAGCAAAGAAAGGCAAAGCAAAAGGATTAAACGAGGGTGTGGTTTGGTTTGGAATACAACATTTTCCAATACTAGTGAAACTTTGGTTGACTTCACAAAAACATAAGTTGCTTTAGAAAATTCAAAAGTTTTCTTTATGATCAGTTCGCCCATCTTCATTTTGAGTGCGTTTCCTAAGTAGAAAAGTTTCTGCTACAGGGTTCTTAATTGTGCCCATAAAAAAAAAAAAAAAAGTTTTTAATCCCATTATTGCAAGCTCATATTGCAAAGGCACTTTTGGCTCCACTTTGGTCATGCCTTTGCTTTTCTTGATGTGTAATTTTTTTCGGTAATATTTATTGATGTGAATTGACGGGTTGCTTTTCTTGATGTGCCTTTCTTATTTTTCTAACACAATCATGTTACTAGATAGAGCTTAAGAGCGTAACCGCAGCTTTGGTTACATTGATCTGGATGCACTAAATTTTTGATAAATATCAGAGTTTTAATTACTGTACTAACAGTTTCTCTATCTCTCTTTTCCTCAATTGCCCTTGTTTAAAAAAAAAAAAAAAAAAACAAGAGATAGAGCATAAGAGCAATAATTAGTGGTATATCCCATATTAATTAGTGTCTCAGGCTACTGGAAGGCTGTCACAGAAGGCAAAAGGTGCCTCAGGTTAGAAAGCTCATGCTGCCACTACAGGAGCAAGCTCAATCGGTGCCGATAACTTCAAAACCTTGATTTTAAGGGTTCAAGTGTCTGCAATAGCTAACCACTTAGCTTTAATTGCCAACCAAAAAACAGAAAAATGGAGCCAAAATGCTATCCAGATTCCAGAGAGTGTGCTAAAACTATTTTCTAAATTAACATCAAGAATAATGCTAACTGAACATTTAAAGTTGAAGTGCAAAGGTTAAAGTGCAAAAGGTCAACTCTGAAAATCACAAAACATTTTTCACTGAACATTCAAGAAAATGCTTAAAAGTAACTGAACAATCAAGATTAGCAGTAAAAATTGCAGAAGTTTAAAATGCTATAATCAAATTTAAAAAGCTGCTACAATTTAATCGAAGTGCTGAATCCTTGCTTCAATTGATGGATCAATTTTCACTTGTTGGCATGCTTGATTTTTTTTGTTGGTCTGCCCTTCCTTGGAAACTATTTCCTCAAATAAGTCCCTGACGCTGCAGATCAGTAAATGTCCTTTTGTTGTAGATATTACCATCTGTGTCTTCAAATTCTTCAAAATCTTGGTGCCAATTGTTCTGTCCTTGCTGTTCTTGTATATGTTCCCACAGTGCTTGTGCTTCCTGGATTGGTGTGATTTCATTGAAGTTCTTTGTGTTAGGAATATTAAGGCTACGCATCCCACTCTGATGCCTTGATTCTTGAAAATGCCTTTCAAAAGCCCTACGCCCCCAGTAGCTGTAGTCCCCACATATCTCACACTTGAATTCCCTACCAAGACCATGAAGCTTGTAAAGCCAGAAAGGTATCGGCTTTCCATCCCAACCCATTGGTAGTTTAAGGGGATTATAGATCTGCTGCTCTTCGTCATCACTCTCAGTGTCTACTTGTTTCTCTTCCTCCTCTCTGTCTCGTTCCATTTCCTCATATGTCAAAGCCTGCTTCTTCACTAGATTTTGTTTTGTTTGTTCAATTGTCTGACTCAACAAATCACAAAGTTTCTTCATTTTCGCCTCCATCAATCCAATGTCTTTCAAACTTTGACTGCCAAAATACATCTCGTTTCCTTGTAACTCAAACTCAGACACAACCTTTGCAAATATTCTATCAAGATCTTGCAGCGGTTCTGTCCTCTGAAAGAAATATATCAAATACTCCAGCAGATTCTCCATGTACTCCCTGTATTGCCTGGTTAACTTCAATTTGCGAGGTATATTCTGTGTCTGTGGAAAAACATCAAGGTAAGCAGAGTACTCAATTGGATCTCCAAGTTTCAAATTAATGTACTGATTGTACAATTCATGCAAGTCTAGGCACCGACCAAAGGCCTCCTCTCCAGTAAACTCAATTACTGGCAGTTCTTCATACTCTACATTAACATCAACAACCCCAGCAGCTGGCGGATGCTTTCTATGGTACTCACGAATCTCTTTCAATCTACCATAAAACCCACCAAACACGTTAGTTCCAAGCTCCACAATCTCTTCCTTCATTGCATTATCATTATCATGATAAGTCTCTATGAGTTTCTCGGTGGTGGAGGTGATGGTGTCGATCATGTTGCGCAAGCGGTGACCCTGAAAGAGACGATCTTTACTGGTGGTAGGAAGCCCCTTTCGAAGGTCCTTGACTATGAGTCGCTCCAGCCGCTCTACCTCCTCGTGTGCAGCTCGAGTCATCTCTAGTAGTGTTGAAGCCATGAGGGAAAATATCTTCTTCACTTCTGGCTCCGGGGAATTATTAAGGGAAATATTAGATAAAGAACCTGGGGAAGTACAGTATATTTATAGGCTCTTCAATTCTAATCCTACTCAATTTCCAATTATCTCCAACCCAATCCTAAACAAATTCGAATTTTCTAACGTTCTAAGCATCTCAACAAACCCAAAAATCGTTGGCCGAAAAAAAAAAAAAAAACCCAAAAATCAGATCGGTTTATTAATCTGATTTGAGAATCAAAGCACGGGAAAAAATTTTCAAATCATAGATAAAGGAGGAAAGGGGTTAACTTGAAACTCCAAAGGCAATCAATGATCTCCTCCAAGGCCCTAGAATCGTCATCCTGGGAAGTGGGGACTCAAACTGAGCCTTTTGGTACGGTGGCCTCGATTTTGAGTTCCACTTTCTTCTCTTGCTCCTGTTTTGCCAGGTACTTGTGGAGCAAAAAGACTGCGAAGATGAGAAAAGGAGAGAGAGAGAGAGAGAGAGACCCCAAAACGGAGAATGTGATTGATGGAGTTTTCGTGTGTTGGGAAAGTGACGCTGGTGCCGGAGTAAGGGCAGGGCTGAGGCGCCATTTGCTCTCTGCTCTAGCTCCATCCTGCTACGTTATTGCTGTCTTCTTCACTCCAATTGGAAGATGATTTCTTCCGTTGCAGTACCCCGAAACGCAAGCGTTTTACTCTAAAGACGAAGTTGGTTACTCATGTCGCTGTCGTCATTTGACTTTTAACCATGTCCCTGCCTACATCCCTAACCTCCTGTTTGTCTCAATTCAGTCCTTACCAAGTTTTGCAAATTGCAGTTTTATCAAATAGGGTTTCTCCTTCAATGATTTCTTTAGTGGTTAAAAGGAAACCGCTTTGATTTTTTTTGATAAATGAAGATTTATTGTAGATCTTATAAAATTCACATGGCATCAAATAAGTTGTTGATATTAATTCACACATTTTATTTGAATTAAAAGAGTTGATAAAATTTCTATGATGTTTTATTATAAGATTTTATTGTAAATAAATTATTTTTGTAAAAAAAAAAAAGAAATTGATGATACAAGACTATTTTTAAAATGAAAATTTAAAAGTTTAAAACTAAATAAAATAGTATTTGCTTGATGAGATACTATGATAGGTGTTATATTTGTGGTTTGTTCCTTTAACAACACAAATTAACAGCTAAAGTAATTGTGTTGTATTTGGTTAGGGAATAAAATGAGACAAATGAAAGTTTAAGGTCATAATGGAAACACGCTTAAAAGGTAAAGGCAGCCGAACAGAAATATTGACCCCCAAAGGTCAAAAGGAGCGTAGAAACGACGCCGCTGACTTAAATTATGCCCTATATGGCTATATATATACACACACAAATATCCCTCCCCGATCGTCTTCTTCCTCTGAAATTTCTAGAAGAATCCCTAGGAAGAGAATCGAAGATGAGGCCAATGCCGATGGATTTCTTGGGCGATCCTGATGACCAGGGCTCAGCCATGGAGGTGGACGACGTCGACCCGCTCGAGATCTTCGGCGAGGGAGTCATCTCCATCGACAACAAGCTCCCCGACGCCGACTTCTTCAACAACTTCGAGGACGATTTCGACGATACCGACATCAACTAGAACAAATCCCCCTGACGTGATGCCAGGGTTTGCTCTCGTGTTTTTTCGATTTAGCATTAAAGCAAAAAATTATTAAAAAAAAAAAAAAACTCTTTCAATATCCTGTGTTGGTAATACAATTTGCTGAGGATTTGGGTATTTAGATATAGCTGTATTTTATGCAGGATTCAATGAAGGCTTCCTTTATCCGATTTTTCTCTAGTTTTTAATTAATTTTCCTGTTCATTTGCTTGTTTAATTTGTTTATTATGAGAAATTGAGTAATAGAGAATTGAAGCTAGGGTTTCGTGTTGATTATTCAGCAGATTCCGGATTTGAATTATGTTTTAATCTCTTTTTATTTTGTATCACTTGGTTGTGTACTGGAGAAAGAAATCTACAATCAGGTTGATGTTTACGCCTTCCAAAAAATTTACCAAGCAAGACTTGTTTCTACACAATTTAATTTGTGTTTGTGAATTTAATGGCGTGCTTGGTGTTGCACCCAAAAAAAAAAAGGGTGGTAGTTGGTATTTCATTGTTAAGAGTTTGAGATTATTCAAGTTTGTGCCTTGAAACTGGTTGAAACTGGTTGGAAGGGATTGAGGGAAGGGGGTCATTTGCTATTTTATAAAATAGCCCATAGTCTGATGTTCAAAAAAAAAAAAAAATTTATTGGTGTTCTTGTTACTCATTTGTGCTAGTGTTGATGTGCATCAAAAAATTCAAATTTACTAAGCAAGGATTTTTCTCTAGCCAAGTTGATTTATGGTTGTGAATTTAATGGTGTTCTTATGACTCAATGAGGCTGCAATTTAATTTTTGGAATGTGTCATTGGTGCTTGATTTGCAATTTAATTTTGAGTAAAACTTTACGTATACATAATTTCCATTAATTTTTTTTATTTTTAATTATTAAGATTCATGTATATTTGTTAAACAATTATTTTTTATATAAAAATTATAAAAATAAATAATTAAAACTTTATATAAGTATAATATATAGAATTTATAAGTAAATAAACAACTCCTCTTTTAACCGTTTGATGAAGGGGATGATGATATAATGTGGTCATGGTGGGAATCATTAAAGAGCAATTCATCACAAAAACAGGAACGAGTAGATAGAAACAATCCCAATAGTTTTAATTGTATCATTTAGATTGCAAAATAAATAAATAAAATCTCTCCAAAATTTAGCCTGTGAAAATGGCTGCCTATTAAGGGTTATCTACCAACTTGAAAAGGCAGAGGAGAAGAATATAACAGGTCATTTAGTATATATCTTGATCAGCAACAAGTAGAGAACATCTAACTGTTTACTAGAAAACATCAACTACAATCCTTTTAGCAAATAAATAAAAGAAAAAAACTTAAACCCAATTTCTTAACATACACATATCGGGCCTTGAACACCATATTTCCATTTTATCTGTGGCCCCTTTTGTTCCTGTAAAATCAACTGCTTGTAAACAATGCCTTCCTAACAAATTGAAAGGCGTAAAGGCAGATACAAATACAATAATGTCAATCTCGAGACCTACTTTTTTCTTGGCTTGTCCACCTACCTTCCAAGTTAGATTCCTAATGATGGAGATGGCATGAACTAACACAGTAAACAACAAAGAGAACGAGCTCGTATTTGGAAATTGCTCCTAGCTACCAGGTGAGGGCTTGAGTCACGAGATGCGATCAGTTTATAAACATTGGATGAAATGGAAGGAAATAGACTCACGTTCAGCATCTAGTCCTGAAAAATATGCAGTTGGAAACCTGCTATCTTATCCTGAAGCATAACAGCGTAAAATCTGCAAAATTTTGAACATAAAATGGCCAGGATCAGATTTCAATGCTCGATAATAACAAAAAATATACAAACAACAAATATCTAAGGTGAGTTAATAAAGAATAGAATTTCTTTACTTTTTTGTGGGTAACCATTTGATTTCACAGCAAATGCTAAAAGGTTGCTTGTACATGACCAAACCCATCATGGATGTTTATTTATCAACATAAAATAAAATCCAACTGACGGGGGGAAATTAAACTAAATTCATTGACCTCTCAAAATCTGCATCAAAGAGAGGAAGACTAACCATTTCAGCTGAGTCACATGTTTCATTGGTGGATAATCTTTGTTGGTTGTTAGCATTCCAAAGCTGCATATGTCGGGAACTAAAACAAAAGCAAATAGTTTGTCAATAATCAAATACAACAATGAAAATAAACCAATATGATGAACATTTTCATTTTTAGAAGATAGCAAAGAATAGGAAGGCATTTTAGTAGCAGGAAAAGTATCAAAGAAGGGTTTTTTTTTTTTTTTTTTTTTATTTCCTGAAAAAAAAAAATTGTTTACCATTGGGGATTCAAAACCATCTCTAAATGATGGGGATATGCACCTTTACCAAAAAGCTACAGATATTAGTACTTCTCTTCTTTTGGAAATAATTCATCGAATTTTGGCCTCCTACCTCAAGCATATTTTCATCAGTGAAACTGGGTGTGATATGATTTACATCGAGAGACCTATCATACTGGAGAATTCTTAGCTTCCCTTCCTGCATTTCACAGCAAGGAATATAGAAAATTAGTATGTTTATCTACCAAAAACCCAAGAGGTAATTTATATAATTCTCAAAATGCTCACCTTGGTTCCATAGACAAGGCCACCCCCAACAGAAGGATGAAAGCAAGCTACGTTTACCTCATCTTCTGCACTTGGAAGAACTCTGACAAGCTCCATATCAGAGACTCTGTAGACCTGAGTAAAATAGGATATGCAAGTTAGAAAAATATAATTTTGACTCATCTCCTTCTAGAGGATATACATGTTCTCAAGCACTGCTTTCAATTAGTGTGTATATATATATATAAACAGAGAGAGAATAGATCAGTAGATACAAGAATATTACCTCCAGAATAGTATAAATGGGCACTGTTTTCTCTCCATCAATAACAAGACTTTTGAGCAATGAACTATGACGACGGCCATAGGCAAGTAACAAATGCTCTGAGGTCGGTGAAAACTGAAAATTAGAAGAAAAAGAAAACATGAAAAATGAGCATACATCTATAGTTTGATTTCATTTATTGAAGTAAACATGCATCTTTTTCATGTGCGTGGACATCCTGTTTACAAAATCATATAGGATAAAATTAGCTACTTGATTACAGAAAATGATACAAGCACCTTGAGCAAATTGCATCCCAATTAAGAGTAAATCAGATTTTATTTATTTATTTATTTATTTTTATAATTGACCTTGATCTAGTGAAAAATTTCATATAAGCAATGATTAATACTTTTTCAAAGAAAAAAGTAGGAAATATGCTAGAGGCCAATAGGTAATTAAAAAATTGTTGGAATGGGAGGGACAACAGAAGAAAAGGGGATTCTGTCATTTAATGTCTTACACCAGAGAATTGGCAGTTTCCCATACAGACTTTTTTTGTTTCTTTTCTTCTCCTTCTTCAATTTTTTTTTTTTTTTAAAATTTGGAAATAAGCATGCAGGTACTGATGAAAATACCAGGCAATTAAACGCCATATATCTAGAAAGGAGAAGGGTCAACCTGAATAGAGGTTAAACAGTGAGCAGCTCTTATTGCCCGTGATGCAAGCACTGAACCAAACCTAAACAAAGAACAGGCAATGAAACGATTAATACTTTGACTTGGGTAGTGTATACTCATTTTAAGATGCTGAATGGAGGTAAAAGAAAATGAGATAGATAAATAACACCAAAGCTAAAATGGTATGGTTATGAAACATAGATTTATAATAGGTTAGTGATTTACGTTGCCTCTTCAAGGGAATATATCCGAAGCTCATACATAACTTGATGAGCTGAAATTGGGTGTCGTGTAGGAGATGTTGATACTCCATTTATGTCATGATTGAGGTGGTTTTGTAGTCCAGGATCAGCTTCCACATGAGGGAGTACACAGGCAACACAGGCTGCCAAAAACCTCCCACAGGGAGAAAAATGGGCACCCATTTCACTGCAAGGGTGGAAGTAGATATCAACAGTTAGGGAAACAAATGATATGGCAGTGAATTGCACATATAGATGCCATCATAAACTTGGCAAGATAGTGAATTAGAATTGTATCAATTTAAAGATCAGTAAGGTCAAGCTAAAATTTTACTTTATAAAAGCTGGGTTGGGAACAAGAAAAATTTTAATTTTGCTTGTCAAGAGAACTGACAGTCGAGACATCATAATCCATACCTACAAAGCACTGCATGTGGAATGATCAACCGACATCTTTCTGGATCAAGTGTAGCAGATGGATCTTTCACATCATGAGACCATATTCTTAGTTTCACCGTGCAAGGCAGCTCTGCTGCTGCTGCCAGTGATGTGGCAACTTCAGTTGGCACTCTACTAATAGCAGGTTGGGGATCACTTCCCTCTCGCATCATGTTATTGTTACCAGAACCTTCACCATATCCACTAGAGGACAGTATGCGAGAATGTGAAGAACGATGTCTGGTACTTGATCTTCCTGCAGCTCTTGATTGCCCAGTAGTGGTGGGCATTACCAAAGAAGCCACTGGAGTTGAACTTCCAGTTTCACCAGAAGGAAGTGAATTCTCACAGCCAACATTGTTAGGCAGATGCATAATTCGTTGGCCAGCTTGGGTCTGGCCAATCAACCATCCATGCATGAACGATAGCTCCAAAATGGTTGGTTCACCAAAAGAGAAAAACTGATTGCTTCTCTCTGCTGGCTGGACCTCCATAGTCTCCATCGACTCCATTGCAGAATTAGAAACTTGAGTTTCCATTTCATTTGATAAAGGATTACTTCCTCTTTCCTCTTGTTGAGAAGAAGAGTTATTTGGTTCAACAGCAGACAAAAGAAGTTCATACTGCCCCATTGGAGTTGAATACGTCATAAGCCGCACTGAAGAAGACTGACTACCTCTGTGTGGGGCATCATTCAAACTCCCATCACCATCAGTATGCTGCAAAGATGTTCTGACATTTTCTCTAGCAACTGAAGGCCATATAAAGAAGGGTAAAGGCACAACAGGCAATTCATTAGCCAGATTAGACTGACTACTGGCAGGAGCATCTGCCAAATATACAGTAGGAGGGGGATAACGCAAATCACCCAAAGAAGTAGCAACCGTCATTGATGAATCAGATGGCTGGAGATCACTGACCTACAATCAACATAATAATTCAATGAAAAGGTAGTCAATGCCAGCGTTTAATCAATTTTGCAGACCAAAACCTAACCTCGGCAGTCAAGAGAAATGGAGCTGCATGTGGGTGAAAATGTACAGCTCGAAGTGAACGACGTGTCCTTAGTATAATGGTTGGCGAGGATGTCTCCCCTCTCCTGTTGTAGTGCCATATAAATAGCTGACATGAGAAGTTACAAATCAGCTCTGATCAATAACAATCTAAAAAGAAAATTGAACAATTCACAGCAAAAATTATCCTCACTTTGTGCCCTGATGCTACAGCAAGAAGATCCCCTTGGGCATGGAAAGCAATGGAAGCAATGGGGCGGTCTGCATGGAGGAAAGAAAATCAGCATGTAGACCAGACAATTAAAATATAATTATCAACATGTTACACAAGCTATCCATGCAAGAAATTACAGAAATCACGAGATCCTATGCACTCAGCAGTGTTTGCATCCCACAAGCGAACTTCGTGATCCAAACTTCCACTTGCAAGTATTTCTGGATACAATGGATGAAATCTAACCTGTAAAAGTACCGTAAATAGATTAGACAGTTCCAGTACCTTGGCTTGCCATTAAAACAGAAATCAGCACAACAATATAAGATTGAGAAAGTAAGATCCAAAAAATTAATTACAGCATGCTGTAATCAAACCAGCCTTACAAAATTGACCCAATTGCAAAAATTATCTCTTTAGAATCATCTGGACCTTGAAACTTTATATGATTCTCACATCTAACTTTAAAAAATATTCAAGTTCACGAGCCGATGAAGTGATACACCTCCAAGCAAGAGACATCATTGTAAACTCAAGCAAGTTAATGTCACCTACTATTCATCTAACATCCAACTGAGTCAAGGAAAAGAAGGAAAAGAAAAGCTTACCACCCATGGTGTCCTTCGATGACCACTTAAAACCTTTAAGCAGCTTCCAGTTTGGCAATCAATAATCTTAACTGTATGATCCCCACTGGAGGCAATCAAACATAATTGAAATTTAGTAATAAAGCATATCTTAAAAACAATTTAACCAGTTCCATACCAAAGAAATATACACTTGAATGAACAACTCACTGTGTAGAAGCAAGCCTTTTACCATCCGGGCTAAAGGCTGCTGCAATAGTTGACCTAGGAGGAGGCAACAAAGGACAGTACTTGGATGACAAATGTAACAGTGATTCTGCCTCTACCCTGAAGTAATGATTGGAGTTAAAAGAATAAACCAGAATCCTTACTAGAAGACCTTACCCAAACATTTCTATCAATAATACATATTAACAGAGAATAGACAAAAAACACAAAGCATGGGAAAACCGTGTGACTTAAACTGGACAAGACAGGCATTACCATGAGAACAGATCATGCTTAGCATCTCTTGCTGCCTGACACCTTGACTCAAAGGAATCAGAACGACCCTTTGTCTCTTCTCCCCATAACTTTCTCAATGAATGTTTAGTTCGTGGAGAAACCTCTCGCTGTGCCAAGAGTCGAAAGACATTGCTGGAAGAAGCAAAAGTTTTAGTATAACATCAGCATCAAAAAGAACATCACAAAGATTTGAATTAATACCAACATAAAATTTCAGAAGTTATAACATTCAATAAAATAAATATTCCAATTATAAAGTAGTTACCGACCCTTATAGATAACTTGTCAGTTCACGTCAAAACTCATGGTTTAGAAAATGACTGATTAAACAATTCTATAGATAGTTTCTAGCAAAAACCAGGGAGTTAATGTAACAATGGAGTCGGCAACCTTGGAAAATCTCATCTGCTCTATTAAAGTTCAAACCTAAAGCAAACAGCATTTATCCAAGGCACTGTCTATTTTATTAACTGAATGAAATTGCATGAGATGAAATCCAAAAGACATCAAATAATGTTTACAAATTATCTATAAAACTAATCCCATCTACTTACTGGACGCAAAATCCTAGCTTGATTGGAAAGTTAATAAATAATAAAAAAAAAAAAAAAAACCCAGTCCTAAACAAAATTATTAAACAATAACATCATATAAAATACCAAAAATACTTAACTCAATCCCATTTTTATTCATATGAATCATATTGAGCAAAAGGGCATCTAAATTCAATCAAAATCTTAAAAATTAAACCCAGATTAATCCAAATTCTCCCAGAACTACAAAAACCCCGGATCTCAAACATCACAAAACCCCAAAATCCCCAATAATTCAAATCAAATCCGACGATAAACAACAGCCACGATTCGCAAATTCCAAACCTGTGACCGCATGATCTCGCTTGAGAACCCCGAGACGGATGCTGCGGCGAGCTTGATGTTGATGGTGCATTCGCATCTTCGGCCCACAAGGAAGAATCCCTCATTCTTCACCTCAGAATCTAACATCCTTCAGGAACGCCCAAGCATTTTTTAAAACAAAACTAGGAAAAAAACTAAAATCTTCCCCCAAAAAATAAAACGATTGGGGATTTGGATTTGAGTACTAACGAATGTCCGCTAATTGATCAGTTAGATTGATGCAATTCAGTTAGGCGGGTTCCGAAATTTGGTAGGGTGGTGTGTTTGTTTCCGAGGAAACCTAGAAGGAAACTGGAAGAGAAAAAGGAGAAAGAGGAAAACAGCGTCTGCGCTGTGGGCTTGAAAATGGACTGGAATTATAAGTCTTTTTTTTTAATTCCCTCAACGGGAACGTGTTTTAATTATTTTTATTTTTATTTTTTTGGCGGAACTCATTTGCGTCAACGATTTGACAAAAATACCCCTAAACGTCGTTTTCTGTTAACGGCGCCGCCTTGGGCTCTCTGAGTTGTATACTACAAGGACGCGCACTCAGTTTGAACCAGGCCCAACAACTATTGGCAGGCCAAAATGAAGTGCCCTTTTTTTTGGGCCACACAAAAAGAGGAGCCTCTCTCTGTTTTTTTTTTTTTTAAAAGAGAAATAAAAGAAAAAAATGAAAATTGATAAGTAATAATAATTTGTTTGAAATAAATCCTAGCTGTGTCCTATACTTATACATGCAATACAATTGTAGATTTTTATTTTTAACCAACAGCAGTTTTTTTTTTTTTTTTTTGGGGGGGGGGTGGGGGGTTTACAAAGGGATAGTGTATTCCAACTCGAATTTAAACTCAACCTATTTCCTCAGCTAACAACATTATAAAAAGACAATTACTTTTGAAGGGAAATAAAACTAAAAAAATGGGGCATAGAAAATACTAAGGATTACCCTAAATTGTTATTCCATTTAAATTATTGTGAGTTCCACGTTTTATTGACCAAAAAATGTATTATTTTTGTTTTACTTTAGTTATCTTAATTTTTTTTTATTTTTTAAATAATAGTTTTATATAAAAAAAATTAATATAATATATAAATGATAATT
>BPVZ01000132.1:591465-605260 GCA_020521535.1 Rubroshorea leprosula | reverse complement strand
CCCTTTAGGATTTAAGAGTTTGTTGTCTCATGAAATTCAGAGATCTCAATATCTCATGTTTAGTTTAATGTGAATCCCATTATCGTCGCCTCTTGAATTTTCCAAATCTGGGAGAAAGATGTCAACTTTCAGCCACCCTTTTTGGAAATTTTGAAGAACAGGCTGGGGAGAGAGAGGTATGAGATCAATACAGTCTATTTTGTGGCAGTTTTTATATTAATGCTTTCCCTTCCAAGATGATAAGATGATAGTGTACAATAAATTATTTTTGTAAAATTTTTTAAAGATTTATTTAAAAAATTTTCTTATAATTTCGTTGCAAAATAAATGACAATCTTGTAGATCTCTTATATCAAATTTTTATTTCAAATGAAAGAGATTACAATTAATTTACTTAAATCATTGGCCTTATAATTAATATTTTTAAAAATTAATTATTAAATTAAAAATTTTATTTGTATAAATTGTACATATCAATTTTTCTATTGATTTAATAATTATAACTCTTTAATAAAAAAAAACTTTATTTATTAACATATATTCAATAATATTAAAATTTACAAAATGAATAAAGTAATTAAGTTTATTAAAATAATTTAAAGATTAATATATCATTTATAAAAATAAAATTTTTAATTCAATAACTAATTTTTAGAAATATTTATTAAGGTATAAAGTTTTAAATATATCTTTTTAAAAAATTTAATAGTACAAAATAAATAAGAACACTTTTACCTTTAGTTAAATAAATTACTTATTTTGAAGATAATAACAGTAAAACTTACTTTCTTTTAAAAAAAATTAAAAGTTTAAAACAACATGAATTGACAATTGAGTTCTATGGCCCAATGATTAGATGCTAATGGTAAGGTATTTTTTTGATTTTAAAGTTGAAATTTAAATTCTTTTATGAAAATTGTAACCCGTTCAAAAAAAAAATAAAAAAAAGAAAAAGCATAAATTGATATTTGGAGATCTAAAGACTCAATTTTATCACATTATTATTTTCAACATTGGGTAAACTCTCTCCTACTTGGGGAGACTTTAACAAGTGCACGATGGAGACCACCTACATCAACTTGAATTGAACTGAAAAAGGAGAAAAAAGAAAAAGAAAAAGAAAAAGAAAAAGGTACACACCACACATGCAATAAAAAGTACAAGAAGATTCTAGAACTTACAAGACAACGTAGTGGGGAGTATGCTCTGTGATTAGTTTTAACTATTCGCTCGGGCACAATGCTTCCTAATTTCCCCTTGAGTTCCTGTCTTAACCTCGATCTGCCCCATTTTCTCCATGGATAACCCAAATTCCTTGAAGAAATTTTCAAGTGATCCTTGAAGCAGTTGGTTGATAATAGCCAACGAAGTAGCATTAGTAGTTAGAGCTTGGTCAGATTCAAAAAGGCCTCGCCTTTTGAGTAAAAGAGAATAGTAGCTTAGATCAAATGTCTTTCGACTTCCAGGGTCCATCTCGACAATGGTCCTAGTATCATTGAAAGTTTTGCACTTGTTTGCCTTCAGATTTGCCGCATATTCACCGTCCATGCTTGGATCCACCACGCCTAGCACACCACTAAAACTGAGCAGTCTGCGGTCTGCAAATGTAGAGCAATGGGCTATGCCGATGGTATGAGCACCTGAACCATTCATATCATACAAAAAATGAAAAAATCATTTGATTGTCTCAAAAAATTCGGGTAAGTTTACGAAAAGTTTCTAAAAATTAGAAACACAAACAGTAATGTACCAGATAGTAAGACCAAGTCTTTTATATCTAGTCCTTTGCTAGCAAAACGAGTTTCAAGAGTGGTGAAATTGTCGAATGGAGCTGGGATCTTGGCATTAGCTTCTGACTGTAGGGAGATCAAGCCATCTCTGCGTCCGGTTGGAACTCTCCAGAATGGACCTCCCTGGTGTACACAGTAATAATGTAACCACACAACAGACTCTCCTTGTGATGAAATTAAATTGCAGTAAATGAACTAATTTGAGAGCTTACTGTGGCAACAATGGCATCTCTTGCAACCAAAGCAATGGTATCTGCGCAGGAGACAATACCAGGGCATTCTGCTTCTAGTAAACTCTTTACTCTGTCAATGAAGTCATACCCTCTAACTGATAAATTTGGAGCGGTCTCCCTTTCTACCGCTTGCCCACCCGAAGTTGAGTTCAGGAGTATGGATGCATCACAACCCTGAATTGTAGCCACAAGAGGGTTATTAATTAACATGTTAAAAGCTGGGTAGAAGAAGGTGGGGGAAAAGTTGCAAAGGCAGGAGCCCAAACCCGAACGAAGCAGTCATGGAAGTGCATTCTTATGAGGGTTGCTGCTAGAGAGGGGGCATTGTGGATGTGTTTGTTGACAAAATCCTGCACAATCTTCTCAGCTTTGGGGCAGCTTTTGTAGTAAAAACCCAATTGAAGTTGGGCTTGTGAGGGGATTGAGGAGGCTAAAAGACTCAAGATTATGAATCCTATCATTTTTATCATTTTGGAAAGGAAATCTGACTAAATGTATTTGGATCAGAAGAATTGGTGTGCTTTTTTGAGGAAACTGCCTCAATTGGTGATGCTCAGGGAAGTTCGAAAACGTAAGGGGTGATTTATATGTGTTGAGTTGAGCTAAAAGATGAGAATTAGGAGACACTGGAGTAGGACACTTGTACAATGGACACTGGAGTAGGACATCCCATGCTTAACTAACATATGCTTTATCTTGTAGTAACTAATGCTGTAATTTAATCTAAGCCGGCTACCAAGAGATTAAGAAAATACATCATATATACTCTATATCTTGGATAAATAAATTCTTACAATGTTATGTGATAACAGTTCATTTGATCAGCTTTATAATTTTCAATTATTCTATATTAGTTATCATTCATTAACTTATCAATTACTAAAAAAAAAAAGAAATAAATTATCAATTAAAAAATAAATATACAAAAGAAGTATGTTCTCCTATGGTTCCTATTTCCAATGTGCCATACTACTCAAGCAAAATTTACTTTGGTGTTAATGCTATTGTTTCAGGGTATGGGTCACTACTCTCCTTTGGTAAAAAAAAAAACCAGATACCTTCTATCTTCTTACCCGACAAGCGATCTATGTTGACGATGTCATAACTTACAATGGAACTCAAAGCTTCTGCTTTTGGAACCACAGAAAGAAAGATAATTATACATACACCCAAACAATTAACACTTATCTCAACACCTAAGATTAAAATAAAGAGGGATAAATTTGTAATTTTACTGTTCATAAACCTTGGGTGTTGAGATAGGTGTTGATTGTTTGAGTGTATGTATAATTGTCCCAAAAAGAAACATCATCATTGACTTGGGGACTACAGTGACAATGTTGCCTAAATACTTTTACTTGGAATTGGAGTCAGCAATTGCTATTAAGATACAGGCCAAGCGTGTTCATGACCCTGATAAGGTTTTTATTCTCTGCTATAAATTTAATTCCAATTTCAAAGTACCCAAAATTGTAGTTCGTTTTGCTTTTGCTGCTGTGAAGTTGGATCCTTTAGACGCCTCCATTATGGTATATATGAAATACTACCCTATGCATTGAATAGGATATACATTTATATAGATAATATAATATAATATAATACAAATAATAAATTAAGGTTAATTAATTTCTTAACAATAGTTGAAGATAATTTAGATGAAGAACATGTTGATTATTAATATTCAAAAGATTGATACATCATTTGGTCGATAAAGAGGCAAACTATTCCCTTTTTTTTTTCTTGTGGTATGTTAATTATTAATATTCAAGACCAATTTATCTTTTGGTAAATGAAAAGGTATTGTTATTTAAATAGTCAAAAACAAAAAAGAAAATTATTTAACAGAAAAAAGGGTAAAGAATTAAATGTCAATTTTTTTTTAACAAGGTAATGGTTAGGAAGTTAGTTTTAATTAGTTGTTAGCAACTGGGGATTCGATCCCCAGATCGGGTGAACATTTCACCCCCTCAAATGAGGCGCATGACCATCGGGCTGTATTTAATAAAGTTCATGATGGTAGTAGAGTTCGAAATTCCAACTACCTCACCAAAACACTTAAAACTTGAGGTTGAACTATTAGATCTAAAAGCGCGGTTCAATGTCAATTATTTAAACTCCTTACGATTTTTTTTTTTTGAAAATATCAATTGTTGTAAGTGAGGAAATTCTTTTTGGAGATTATAATATATAATATAATATAATATAATATAATTGAATATTATTAATTAACATGCTGCAAAAAACAAAGAAAAGGGAAATGTCTTGCCTCTTGATCTATCTATCAAAGGATGTAACGGTCTTTTAAATATTAATAATTAACCTACTCTTTCATCTAAATTATCTTTAGTTACCGTTAAGAAATTAATTTGCCTTGATTTGCTATTTGTATTATATTATATTATAAAATTATATATATTATATTATATATATAAATACGTATCATATTTAATACATAAGATAATATTTTATATAAAGATATAGATAGATAAATAAATGCAACCTTATGTATTAATTAGGGTATATATTTAATTATTTAAAAATTACATAATAAATTACTTGAAATAAAAAAAAAGGTGAAATTCACATTAATGAATAATTGAGGGAGTTCTATTTTAGCTTATAATGCATTGATTCAACATTAAATATTATTATTATTATTTTAATTGTAAAAGACAAATATACATTTTATTATAAAAATAAAAGATTTTAAATACCCAATTGTCTTTCTCTATGCCCTTCCATCTTCCTACCCTCATATTCTCCACTTCATCTTTTAATTTCTTTTTACTAACATAGTGAGTTCTAAATATTATTTTTTCTTTTTGTTTCCTATTTCATATTATAACTAATATAATATTATGTTTTTATTTTATTTTATATATCTCATTTACTCTTTATCTAAAATATGTATATTATTGTATGAACTATTTTTATCATTTCTCGTATTATTCTTGTTAATGAATTTTTTTATAAAATATATGATTGTTCTTTTGAAAAAATTTTGCATCTTTATCTGTTTGAAATTTATGTATTCTCTTCTTTGTAGATTATTAATGATTTGATTTATTTTTTTTTTTTGTTAAAGAGAGAACTTTTTACTCATGAGATTGTGATTAATTGAAGCGATAAAAGTGTTGATTTATATACTAAACTAAATAAGAAAAGTATAAATTTGATAGAGATAGAGATCAAGTCATATGAAGATTTTTTTTTTATTTCTTATTTTATTTATATTATACTATTATTAACTTTTTAGTCCTTTTAAATATAAATTCCACTTACATTCCATCTAAATTGTGTATATATATATATATATCCAATATTACTACCATATATGTTTGGAAATATACATTCAATTGCACCAAAATCTTATTCAAATCATTATCTTTTTATAACTTTGATTTAAGTGTTTATATTAATATATCAAAACAGTTTGTAATACAAGTTAAAAACTAGAATTGGAATGGAAAAAAATGATAGGAAATTAGAAATGAGAGAAAGGATAGGAAAAAACACATAAAATAATATTCTACAAATTAAGCAATTATAGAAGAAAAAATTAGAAAAGAATTATGTAAAAAATAAAAGAAAAAAGAAAAATTGTTAAATACTTTCCCTTATTTTATAATACTTTACATAGATCTTGCATATTAAGAATAATTATAGTTTGATTATTAAAATAATAGTTAGTACTTTCTAATCCTAATTTTTTAAAGATTGTAAATTTAATTAAATAAGAATTAAAAATGACTGAAGAAGATGAAAAAAAAATAATAAAAGTGAATTCGATTAAAAATAAGCCTTTCTTTTCACCCAATTGAAGATGTCAAGGTTGTGGCCTAGTGGGAAAAGTGATAAAAAATTTCATATATATGCAATTGAGAAGCTGGTACAATATATATACACAAAAGGGTGGAAAAAGACCATCCTATAATCAAAGATTAAAATCAAAGTAATAAAATTATTACAAAATTGATATGTTATTATGAAGATCAAACTCTATTCTAATAATAGATTTGTGATAGCTAGACGAAAGGGAATATTTTATTGAATATCTCCATTAGTTTTTTTTTTTGAATAAATTGAAATTATTTACATATATTAATTGAAGGAAGGAAAAAGAGAATCCATGAGATTCAAACATGTCACCTACAGGAGGTGAACGACTCTAATCCAAGGTCCTTGCCATTGGACTGGAATAGGTTGTTCGAATATCTCCGTTAGTAAGAGATTCGATCTTTATAATAACATATTAATTCTCTAATATATACAATTATTATTTATTAGCGACATCTCTAAATAAATATTATGCACAGGTCGGGTAAGCTTGTGATTAGGTTCTTTGTTAAAAAAAAAAAGGGTTGAATATCAGTTTTTTATTTTTTTTATTTATTTTTTATTTTTGAGTTACATAGTAAAACACAAATCCTTTTTTATCTCTTTAATTCACCTCACTTGTATGTTATATTATTTAAATTTAAAATTTTTTATTTCAACAAAAAAATATTATTGAGTTATTTAATTAAGGTGTTGGCAATATCAGTCTTTTAATGTGTAAATCAATCATATTTCATTTCATTTTGGTGCAGTAGTACATATTACAGATTAGCTTTATCTTCTGCTGCAAATTATGTCAATCCATAATGTAAGAAAAAATCGTTAAAGAGGTCTTTGATTAGGAAAACTTTTTTTTTTTTAAATTTTGTTATAAGGTTATTTATGTATTTTTATATATTAATATTATAATATAATAGTGATAAAAGTAATATTTTTAACATTTATTCTTTTTCATACAATGTCCAATTCATTAAAGTTTTTTCTCACCCTTTTTGAAGGGAAAAAGTTTCTCTCAAACAGTACTTATATAAGACCTAATTGATACTTTCATACTAACTTTTTCTATATCAATATTTTACAAAATGTAGAAAAATTAACCATACAACAAAATCCTAACAAAATTTCATTACAAAACTTATCAATTTTTTACATAATACTCATCAACCTTTTATACAGTATTTTTTTAATTACTTCTCTAGTAAAATTTTTTTTAATAAAATTGAATTTCTAACCAAACAAGCCCTAAACTTTATAAAAAAAAATCATTATAATCTCTTTACTAAAATGTGATTCATAATAATTCCTGAAAACTTTAGAGAAGAGGCCTAGTGTCATTCTTCTCTCAACGGGCATCTTGATGCCAGTCCAAGAGTCTTTTAAGCTCTCTGTTAAATTTAATGGTGTTTCCCATGTGGCGCTGATGTGGCACCAACTTGGACCCATTTAATTTCTTTTTTTGCCCACATGTATTATAGACCAGTTGAATAAAAAAAGATTTTTTTTTTTTTTTTTGGCTTAGGCGAAATGTCAAAATTGCAGTTTTTTTCTTTGTAGACTATTGTTTTGGACATGCACATATCATTATAATCTTACGCAGGCTAAGTTATGGACCCACTAATATAAATGAAACACAAAATTATAGAACAATATCTGTATATCTCTCCCCACATGTGTAAATGACGCTATGCTACTTTGAATGTCTTCTATCCTTGCATTTGAATATCCTAATATCGACGGATCGACCCCATCCCAATAACACTAAATTTTCATTTGGCTTTTTCTTTGAAGATTTTAATTTAATTTTATTTATTATTTTCCTTAATTATGTGGTTTATATATATTTTCCATTGGTGCTTCTTGCAGGTATCTTTGACCTAACCCTATTTTCAACTTGTATGCAAAAGGGTCAGGACAATTAGGTGCCCTTTTCAGACCAAAAGATTCATATGAATATGCTTGTGGTTTGTTTCTTATTTTTTTAGTTTTAGTAGTCAAGGTTTTTTTGAGTTAGCTTTTGCTTACCTCCAAACTAATTTCTCTCCAGTCTGGTTAAAAGTATGCCATCAATGCTAGGATTATGGAAATTCATGACAACTTATCTCTTGATTAACACCTCCAAACTTATCTCTCCCTAATTTGATTAAAGGTAGACCATCAATGCTAGGACTATGGGAATTCATGAAAACTTATTTCTTTATTAGCTTTTTCAAAAAATCAAACCTTAGCCAATAAAGTGAGGAGCGAAACCCCTTTACTAACTGAGTCACAATCTTAGATTGATATGTGATTGATATATCACATGAACTAAGCACTCTGGGGAAAACTTTTTGCCAATCACTTTAAGCCAAATTTTTAATTTTCAAAATATGAGAGATTTTGCTACTTATTGCTAGCTATTAATATAAACCACAAGATTGCATAAAGGTAAGAAATGTAAACAAAGACACTTTAGTTCAAAAACCATAACGGAATTGCCCCTACAAAGATGATATAGAGATGAAAAAGTAGGAAAGAAACATCTCAAATTAACAAAGATTATGAATCAGAACTACAAAATGTTCATTCATGAGAGGAGCACCATTTTAAGTGAAAACTAATGGAAGTAGTTTAAATAGAATTATACATCACATCAAAATGATGATTACAGGTTGTTGATGGGGAAAATGCTAAATGTTATGATCTGCCATATATATAGACAGGCTAATGCTGCTACTAACTTTCTTGGTAAAATATAGAGGCCAACTCTTTTTTGAATGTGTGGCGTATCGAATGAGAGCAACTCTAAATATCATATATATATATATATATATCCTAGTTTGTGACTGTCTTAGAACTTCAATTCCTCATTTGATACTTAATTGTCTATGTTAACGGCTTATTTACCATAAGTAAGGAAAAGAAAATGGCAGAGAAAATGTACAAATAAGGATGTTAATTTTGCACTTTTCTTTTCTACTTAAGAATGTTAACATTGTCAATTTCTAAAAAAGAATGTTAATTTTTAATTTTTAATTTCTTCAATTTAAAAATGTCAACTTTTAATTTTTTTATTTAAATATATTAACTTTTAATTTTTTTTATTTAAAAATGTCAACTTAAATTTTTTTTTTATTTAAGGATGTCAACTTTCAATATTCTGATTAAAAAATTTGTTTATCATGTTAATATTATCATTCAATTAATCCTTAAATAAAAAAAATTAAAAGTTGACATCTTAATTTAAAAATTAATAAAATTAATATCTTTAAATAAAAAAAATAAAGTTAAAAAAAAATAAAGTTAACATTTTTATTTACATCTTTTCTCAAAAATGGCATGACAAAAAGGTGAGTGGACTCATTAGGATAGGGTCATCGCATGGCTCAAATGGATTGTTTTCTTTGGATATGTAGGTTAGAGAAAATTAACCCCGACACTACTCATTAAAGATGACAACCAATTAAGGTGAATATAGGGAGTATAAGTTTACTGACCCTATGATATCTTGTTAGGGTAGTGTAAGAGAATATTTTTTTTAGTATAAAGATCTTCTCAACAAGTAGGCTCATTTTTTTCACCAATAAAAATAATTAGCTCCCTCTAGTCTCTTAAATTTTGTTTCCTTTTTTTCATAAAGTATGCGTTTCTTACGTAGAATGAATAAATTCAAAATTAGAAATCAAATAATGAAGTTAAATTATAATTTTGGAACAAAAGAGATGCAAGATGGAATTCTTTATGAATAGTTGGATTCATATCGAAAGCATTTCATTATTTTTTGACCAAAGAATGCATCTCATGTTAAACACCTCAAATTTCATCCTAATTGTATTAGCAGACTAATTTGGTAAACATATACATACTGTCATCATCTTACCAAGACGTGCATTTCTTCAGTTTGCAGTTGCATAAAGATTTCAAGATTTTAAATTTATTTTTTTCTTCATTTGCTAGTGTGGTTTATATTTGTTTTTAGAACTCCTAACATGTAGCTTTGAGTTTGTCCACAACTTGCATGCAACAGAAATTAGGTGGCCGTCAATTATGGACAAAAACATAGTACGATTATAGGTTTAGACCAAAACATTCACATGAATATACCTGTTCTTTGTTCCTTTTCCATGTTAACCTGTATCACATGAATCCAACCCACGAGGGGAAACTTTTTATTTAATGATAGGAAGCCAAACTTTGGATCTTTAAAATAGGAGAGGTGTATATGATTGCATAAAAGTAAGATATGTAAACAACCCAAAATTTTGATCTTGGTAGGTTTTTTTTTATTTTTTTTTTATTTTTTTTTTATTTTTTTTTATTTTAATGTTTTATTTTAATGTTTATTATTTGGTATTATATGGGTTTAAATTTCTAACATTTAATCTTAAATTAATAAATACTAATTCAACTAAGTTTTTGTGGGTTGATTTTTGTAAAGTTCTTTGATAATAATGATTATATAATCTATGAGAAATGATTTTTGTATAACTTTTTTGTCTCATTTTTTTGTATAATTTGATATGTTATTTAAATAATTGATTCTTTTAATTCATGTGGAACCTGTGATATTGAATGTATTCACTCATTTAATAACATATGAAAGTTGTATAAAAATATGATATAAAAAAGTTATCCCTATAACATCATTCATAATCTATTGATAGAAAAATCCATATATAATATATCAAGAAGTATATCCACCTATCATCAATTAATTTTAGATTTGATATAAATTTTGTATTGAAACCCACAATTTTCACATAATCATTTAAAAAAATTATTTTAAATTCAAACGGTATAAAATTGTAAAATGGTGGCTCATAAATTGGGAGGGGACTCCTCGGCATTAGAACCTCTTATTCAAAACTTTTTTTTTTTTTTTTTGATAGAACCTCTTATTCAAAACTTTAATTTTATAATCAAAGACAATTTAAATTACAAAACAAAAACCTTTAGGTTATGTTTGGAAACTTGAATTTATATTTTAGGGATGTATTTTAAATACATGTAATTTCAAATACATATATTTTTAAGTTCACTATTTTGATTAATATAACAAAAATGAATTTGATATTTAAGTTGTTTTTTGAGGTATTTTTACAAACACTTCAAAGACAATCCCTTTGCAACTTCAGTCACAAGCCCAAGCTAAATAACAACTTTCATTTCATCCCATCTGCTAACAAACAAGAAGTAAAAAAAATCCCTAATACCAAAATCCAGCATCCCCCACCAACAGAACAAATATCAATCTCAAGAAAATTTTTGATCAACCCTCTAGCTACCATGCTTTTAACCTTGATACCGTGGAATCCACTCCCATCTACCATATTCCCTCTCGCCTAGTCTTGATCCAATTAAGGGCTCCCACTTCTTCGTCTCCCTCTCCAACCACTCCTCCTTCCTTATCATCTTCTCCACCTCCACCTCCCACTCCTCCTCTGCCCTTGAAAAGGTCTCTATCATAAACTTTCAACTAAATTCACCCTTTTATTTACACCCAATGCCAGTTCATCCACATGCGTTTAATCTTCACTTGTCAGGACACTCTAGTTGCATGTGTCCACTACTCTACTTTGCTCAATATGCCTTAGGAGTTGTCCACTATGATGGTTGCCAATCACATATATCATTGCCCACCCATTGCCAAAAAGGGGAATACAAACTTGCTTAGCTAGAGATTCAGTTTGTTATGGGCAGTTGAAGGATAGGTGGGGAAGTAGAAATCATCTACCGTGGAGCTCCATTGGAATTAGAAGAGTTGAAATATATGAATCAAAATTTGAAATACACGGAGTTAAGAGAAAATTTGAAATATATGAATTTTAAAGTAATGAAATACACAATCCAATTATATATACTTAAGTTAAATTCAATTATATATTTATTTTATGAAAACAAACAGAGATATTAAATTTAAAATGATCAAATTCAAATATACTCTCAAAAGAGTAAGTTCCAAACATACCTTTAAAAAATATGAATTCCTTTAATTTTGGTCTTGATTGTCAAATTCATTAATGCTAAAAGATTGTTTTCGAGAGCGAAAAATCTTCTCCATTAAAACTAGGGCCTAGAGGATTCCTAGGACTAGGTAAAAATGACCGATCCGAACGGGTTACCGAATGCTGACCCGAATTGTATATTATTTGGCTCGGGCTAATCTGGCTTTAGGTCCAACAGTCCGGGTTCGGCCCAATACTGAAATTATCTGGTTTGGTGTTCGGTCCATTGTGCTGGGCCAAAACCGAAAATTGCATCAGCCCAACAAATAACCGATTTCTTTTAATTAAAAAAATATATTTATTAGGAATTTAAATTTTTAGGTCTGTCTCTTCTTTTTTTTTTCTCAAGTATGAATGTTTGACTTTTTCTTTTCTGTTTTGAAATTGAAATAAATTTTATCTACTTGTTTTATTTTGTTTATATTAAATCATTATTTGTTTTTTCATCAAATTATTGTAAACCACTAGATCTATTCAACATATAAAAAATAATTTATTATTATTGAATTTCAGCCGTTGATCAATTATGCATATAGACTCAATTGTATCCAATTAAAAGTAATTGATAATAAATGGAATAGTCTTTTGACTTATCGAAAATTCCGTGCTTAATTGGGGAGAAGTGAATTTAAAAAAAAAAAAAAAAACAAATAACATTATGATTACCCGGCACACTTAGCAATGCCCTATCATCATTATAATATTTGAGATATAGGGATGAATGTGTAAATCCAAAATCAAGAATGATCAATATAATTATAATCTTTGAAGAAAAAAAAATCTATATATTATTAATTACATAATCTTGAATGCTAGGCTAATTCTAAAAAATAAGAGCATAATCCACAAAGAGAATCGCTGAGAAGGAAATCAGGGGAGGCAAGGTTGGGCTAAGCAACAGGTTAGTAGGGGTGGATGCACTGCTTCTATGAGGAGCGGGTAGAACTCTACCAGGACCCGGGAGAATACCACGACCATGACCACCTTTACCACCGTGCCCGCTTCCACCATGGGCACCACCACCATGGCCACCCACACCTCTCCGCCCAACAGCACTGCCAGCCACAAGAGACAAGTCGAAAATTATACTTACAAGCAGAAGCAAAACCCCAAGTTTCACTAACTTAGTTGCACAGTATGATGGATACATCTTTTGAACTGCATATATATAAAGCAAAGAAGATTGTTGATGCACAAAATAACCCTAATAATAAAAAGAGTAATGATATGCAGAAACTTTTTTGCACAACTTAGTAATAAAAAGACATTTATATATATAAATTTTTTTGACAGATAATTCCTATCCTAACTTGGATTTACATAATTTTCCCTAGCAGATTCGTATTCCTATCCTAATTTACTTGAATTACAAATCCTTCTCTAGTTAGAACTTAAAACATTATTTTTCCTGCCCCAATTGAAGTAAAGAATTGGGCTTTTCTTAAAAGTGTTGAATATTAATTTACCGCAACAAAGATAAGCATGCATAATTAAAGACGACTTTTTTTCTTTTTTAGAAAAAATACTTACAACGAATTGGAATTTGGAGAACTAGCGCAGCAGATAGGCCTTTACACCCAATTGAAGATGTCAAGGTTGTGGCCTCGTGGGAAAAATGACCATAAATTTCATATATACACAATTGTGAAGCTCGTTCGATAGATATACACAAAGGGCTGGAAAAGACTATCCTATAATCAAAGCCTAAATCAAAGTAATAAAATTATTACAGAATTAATATGTTATTATGAAGATCAAATCTCTATTCGAATAATAGATTTGTGATAGCTACACAATAAAGAGAATATATATTTTATTCGATATCTCCATTAACGGTAGATTTTATCTTTCTAATCACATATTAATTCTTTAATATATATGTTATTAAATGAGTATATATATTTAATATTACAGATTTTAAATAAATAAAAAAAATTAATAATTTAAATAACAT
>BPVZ01000132.1:546909-557510 GCA_020521535.1 Rubroshorea leprosula | reverse complement strand
AATCCGTTGAAACGACAGGGTATCCTAAAACCTCCCCCTTTCCTCGAATCATCCACCCTAGAATAAATGGAAGACCTTCATCGTTTTCCCGAGAAAATTCAAGGAAAAATCGAAAATCAAAGATGCAGCACGGGTTCAAGAGAGTAAGCACCAAGGATGAGGTGGACCTGGAGGCAGGGCAGACCCTCTACCCCGGTCTGAGCCACGGCGAGAACCAGCTCCGATGGGGGTTCATCCGGAAGGTCTATGGCATCCTCGCCGCACAGATCCTCCTCACCACCGTCGTGTCTGCCACCGTCGTTTTCAGCGCTCCGGTTAACGATCTCCTCCGCGACAATTCTGGGGTTTTGCTTTTCCTTTGTTTCCTCCCCTTTATCTGTAAGTCTTCTTCTTGATCTGTTTGTTTTCTTCTGCTGTTGAGGTGGTTAATCAATCTCTAGGGTTTAGAATTAGCCTTTGATTTGAATTTGTTGCATATTGTTTCTCAAGAACGTGATTTTATGTACACATTCTATCTGTTCTCTCTTATCTAATTTGGTTTCCCTTTCTTCATGCCTGGATTTAGATGATTAATGTATGAAAGTTTTGATTTTTTTTCCCCCCTTATTGTGGGGGTGGGAGAGTTTGTGGATCAGGAGTGGCAAGCCCTTAAAATCCTAAATTTCATATGATCCCATTATATTTTTGGCATTTTCTGTTTATTTTTTTATTGCGGATTAGCAAATCTTAATTGTTTCTTTCTGAGGATGATTTTCACTTTCTGGATCCACACAGCTGCTAGTCTAATTAGTTGGATACCAATTTTACCTGTGATAATACCAATTTTATTGTAATTGATATGTCTTATTATTGTATCTGTTATTATAGTATGATGATTTGTACTTAATTGTTTAATAAATTGCAGTGATTTGGCCCTTACATATCTATCACCAAAAGCACCCGGTGAACTTGATCATCCTTGGTCTTTTTACTGCATCGCTAAGTCTTACGGTTGGTGTAAGCTGTGCTAATACAGATGGTATGTATCATTTTATGTCCTTTAGATGTTTCATATGCAAGTTGTTGACAAGTTGAAGCTGGTGGTAAGTTTCTGGAATTCGTATCTGACTGTTCTTTTCCATGGGGTGCTCTCAGGAAGAATTGTGCTTGAAGCACTGATTTTGACCTCGGCCGTGGTTTCATCTCTTACTGGTTACACCTTCTGGGCCTCTAAGAAGGGCAAGGATTTCAGCTTTCTTGCTCCAATTTTATTCACTGGCCTCATGATTCTCATCCTTACCAGCTTTATCCAGGTGAGATGTTTAACCACCTTCGTTGGTAGTTTTAGTTGAGATTTTAACATGCTTAAAAGTTTTATTTGGAGTACATCTCTATTTAGCACCCGGGCTATTAGTTGAGAGTCAACAGGTTTATGGGTGATATATACATTATATATACTCAACTTGCTACATTTTGTCTTGTGATACAGATGTTCTTCCCTCTTGGCCCAACTTCTGTCGCTGTCTATGGTGGAATCAGTGCTTTGATTTTCTGTGGGTACATAGTTTACGACACTGACAACTTGATCAAACGCTTTACATACGATGACTATATATTGGCCTCCGCCATTCTCTACTTGGACATCCTGAACCTGTTCATTTCCATTTTGCGGGTACTCAGATCAGCAGATAATTAGTTGAAGATACTTTGCTGATGCAGGGTTCGCATGAAATCAAGATGATGATTAAATTATCGTATTGAAAGTATGAAAACTACCATTAATAACGTAGTATATTTGTGTAGTCTTGTGCTGGCACTAAGTTCGCTTTTGCCAACGTTCAATTTGCATGTATCTAAAATTAAAGTTTGATTTGGTGAAATGGAGTGTTCTTTTATTTTTCTTTTCCTTTTATTTTTGAATGTTTAGAAATAATTGGCAATTTACAATTGGAATCATTCCTTACCCGGTGCTGCCCTTTTTCTACTTCAGATTCTTTCCCTCTAAATTGAAGTCACCAATTGAGGCATTGCTTGCCTTGTAGATTTTATTATTGCATTACAGTGTTCCTTCTTCCTTCGTGCTCCAAAATTTTCTATTGTTGTGAGTGGGACACCTGAGGTTTACAATTGTGATCCGCAAAGGTTGTTATGGATGATAATTGTGTAGAAATTATGCTTAAGTAGCAGTATCTTATTTCTCTTGGCTTCCTCCAATGTTAGCAGCAAAAAAGAAATTGAACGTCATTTAGATTGCATTTGAAATTGATATAAAGTGGTGTGATTGTGTCGTAACTATGATTAAAAATTATTTTGATGTTTGATTATTTATTTTTAAAAAATATTATAGATAAAATATAAAAATTTTTATTAATTATTAATTAAAATTTTAAAAATATTGTAAGATAAATAATTATTAAAATAAATAATATTTATTATTTTTTAATAATTTAAGTATTTTAAATTTGTTATGATTATTAAAATATTATAAATTATAACATAATTAAATAATATGAAATTGAGTTTTAATGAGTAATTTTATAATTATATTAAATATTAAATATACTTTTAAAAGCTATGGTTAAAAAGCTCTAAAATAATATTTCTAGTTTTATGTATAAAATTATTATAAATCTGTGATGATTTTTTATAAATTAAAAAAAAAATCTAAAAAACAATTATCAAATACATATTTATCTAGAAGCACCTAATGGCTGTACAAAAAAACTCTCAATCACAATTTCAAACACAACCTTAATCAGTTATTCTCAATTGCTATTACCACCTCTCCTAGATTTTAGTTTTTCTTTCCTCATTCTCACATATCAGAAGAAAATAAGTTAAATGATAGAATAACCATTCATGACTATTGGCTTTGGATATTCACTACATTATTACCCTTGTTCTTCCTTATATTCATGCAAAAACAACTGAAATGGAAATTACAGATCGTGAAAACATAAGAATAGGCATATCAGGATCAGCAAGTGTAAAATGAAAAACAGAATGGCAACAGATGTAGGGTCTGAATACCACAAAAGAATCCAGAAGAATAGATTTTGTAGAACTACTTTACATTTTACCAGATTTAACCAAAAAAATGTGACACAACATTAATCCATTAACTTGGAGAAGGTATTTAGACTGTAAAGTATAATGATAAGTAACCCTATACCACTTGTGAACAATCATCTTGATTGTAATTTGCAGGCAGAAATTGAATTTTATTAGTTACCAACCCTTAGGATTTTGGCTGCAGTGATGGCAAATATAATCAAGCTTTAACAAGATGATCATCATCAACATCATCAATATCCCAACTCAAATCCTCATCTTCCTCTGCAACACTAAGCCGCTTACGCAAATCAGCCCTACTTGTACTTCCAATAGCCTCCTCCTTATTCTCATCATTGCTCCCAATATCCTCAATCCGATCCCATCCAAGATCTTCCTCCTCAGGCATGGATGGCTGGCTTGACACCACTGAAACATCACTATCCTTGCTCGAATACTCACTAGTATCAGCCTTACCCTCCAATCCCACTTTCCCCTCACCATTATCTATTGATTTTTCAACATCTTCACTAGAGCCACTCTTCCTAGCATCCACGTTCCTACTCAGATTGCTTTTTGAAGGAGACCCATTACTCTCGTCATCATCCTCATCAAAATCCCAGCTCAAATCTTCCTCTTCCTCACCGGCAAGTGCCCTTTTCACAAGCTTTGCTCTAGCTTCCTCTGCTTGTTTTAACTTATGCACCCTATAAAAGTATCTACTCCAAAAATTATCACCATCAACTCTCTCAGGGACAACCTCCCTGTAAATGTCTCCTATTACCCGATTTTCAGTAAACAAAATCTCAATCTCCCCTCTTTTCTCTTCCAAATCAAACCCTGATTTCCACTTCTCATACTCCCCCAAATCATCCGGCTCCGAACAGTAGGTACTAGCATCACACTGAACAGTACGCAACTGCATATCAAAACGACTGTAACTTTTTTGATTATCCCCACTACTAGTACCAAATTGCTTATTAGTGCGTTCCCTGTAATCAAAACTAGAACTGGAATCAGATTCATCACGATCGGACAAGAGTGTTTCCCTACCCTGAGAAATTATCTGAGCCGTCGACTTCCAAACCGAGGTCCCAATATCATCGATGGCTTGCCCCACCGACTCGAGCTTCTCCTGCGCGACGGAAGCGCCGATCTCAAGCGACTCATTGACAGCACGCGAGGCAGCACCCCTGATCACAGCGGTCTCCTTCTTCAACCCGGAGCCGAACTCTTCGAAGTCCTTGCGGTAGGATTCCATCACGGACTCAGACTTGTCTGCCAGGGTCTTTATCAGGCCGCCGAAGCTCCAAGTGCTGTTGGAGTTTGGAATTTCATCGGCGGGCGGATCGGAGGACTGGGGGTCGTCGGAAAAGACGGACTTGAAAAAATTCATGACGATTGAAGAAAGCAACAATCTTGGAGGAACGTCTTGTGTTTGAATTAGGGTTTCTGAATATAGGGTTATCAGTTACGGGGGGAAGAAGAGAAGGAGAATTGGGAATTTATGGGAATTTTATCAGATCCAATCCAATTTGACAAAATTGGAAGGGCAGAGATCTATGAACGATGTATTCATAAGTCCTTAAAAAAATTCTTAGAATTAAATTCGTTTTCAATTAAATTTAAAATTGAGAATATATGAATAATAATTTAGAATAATAATTGAGAATTAAATTTATAATATATGAATAATAATTGAGAATATTTTAATAAAAAGAAGTAAAAATTAGTTTTTTTTATATTTTAAATATAAAAATTATATATAAAATTATTTAAATGCTTTTAATAAATTTTTTAAGTGATAATTTGATAAGGATATTTAAATTTTTATTATTACTGTCATGATAATATGATTTTTTCATCATTTTTGTTGTTTTTTATGCATAATTTTTTTAAGTAATTTTGTTTGATAAGGAAATATTTAGTTGTTGTTCATATCTTATAAAAAACATTAATTAAAAACACATGTAAAAATATTAGCTGATTTTTATTTTAAAATATATGGAAGACATATTAAGGGTACAAATTAAGAATACATTAATTGAATATTTAATTTTTACAAAAAATAAAAAAGTTTTTTATGGTTATAAAAAAATAAGAAAGTTTATTTTATTTTAAAAAATGTTTTTAAAATTTTAATTAAATAATTAATTAATTTAAAATTAATTTTTATTTTTTATGACGATTAATAAAATTAATTATACTGACAATCTGTCATTAGAAAAAACCCATTTTCTACCCTCATTAATAATGAAATAAAAAAAATGTCAATTTGGATTTCAAAAGGTATTTCTACCCTCATTAATGTTGTAATTTGAGGAGGCTTTTAATCTAAACTGATTTTTATCCACCCATCCTAACTGAAAAGAATATCTCTTAAATTTTAAATTGAATAACGAAATTAATTTTTTTTTAATAACAATAATCAGTACATTAAAATTTTTTAGTGATAAATATTTTGAGATTTTCTTCGAAAAGTATAAAAAATCAGAAATAATATATAATTTCCCATTCTTTACCAGGGGCCTTCCCAACCCAAGGCTACTGTTTAATGGTTGGTATAGCTGGAACTGCAAAATAATTTTTTTATAATTTTTTTTTTTTTTTGAATATGTTAACAAGGGATGAGATGGAACTCAAGTTCAAGAGGAAGAGAAGAGAGGAGTACACTTTTTTTTCAACGTGGTTAATACCACTAGGCCCAACTGGCCATTTGTAATTTTTTTTTATAATATTTTAGTTTTTACAACTTTCCTGATGATAAAGATTATACAACAGAGCACAAAAATTACATGTTGGTGTCATATCATCGCAAGATTCTTCCGAAAATATGTTAACTCATAGCAAAATTGAGACATAAATGATGGACCATTAACAAAGGGATGCTCAAAAATGGAAGGCTATAAACTAAATTTGATAGCATCACAAAAGATAGCCACACAGATTGTAGGGCTTACATCAACTGGAAAGGTTAATAATCAGGCAATCAGCTCTGTCCATTTCATTCATAATGGACAGCAAACGCAGAAGTTAATCATATAAAAGAATGGGCAAAGAGAAGAGCTTCATTTATAATTACAGCATCCCAGCAATGGTGCCACTTACCATGCAAAACTTGAATCTATCTCTGCATGATCAATTTGTCTGGAGCTTCTGCAATCCGAAGTACCTAGATGACACTGCTAACATGATTTCATGGGAGTGTAGTTTCCCACCATACCAGTACCTTAACGAGTGCAGTTTCTCACCATACTCCACTACCTTAAACAATCATTCAATGCAACTTCCTTGCCTTGTTGACACAGACTGTCATCACTCAGAATTAGGATGGGAAATACCAGCAATGAGGAGTTGACTAACGTGCAAGGTTTGGTAGTCGAGAGACCCTTTGAATTTCCTTCATAGTTAGTTCCTTGTCTTCGTCAAATTGCTCATCATCAGCTCCTGCAGAGAAGACATTTATTTTAAGTGTTGGAACAACAATTAGCAATGACGTGTATGAAATGCAGGTTCAGATGGAATTTTTTTGAAGTACAAGTGTATATACAGTGCCAGAGTGCATCAGTGTGGGAAATACGTCCCTGAAATGTCAAGTACCTTTTCCAGATAAATTCTGAAGCAAATCTAGCAATTTTTCATGGTTTTTGGCCAGAATAAGCTTTACTTCTCCTGGTTTGTTAGGGTTAGCAACAAAAACCTGCATGTGAAAAAACATATTTTCTTGGTGCTTGCCCATTAACAAGCGTAGATTATAACCATTGAGAGAGTGATTCGATCACCTTGAAAATATGGAAAGCAGAGATCTGAATGTTTTTGCTTGAATCCTGTTACAGAACAGCAATAGATTAACGAAAGTTCAATCACAGAATGGACATCTGAAAATACATTACTGTCAACTTTTAACCTGCCTCTTTTTTTTTTTTTTTCCTATTCTTTTCAACTGAGGTAAAATTTTATTTATCAACATAAGCCGTACACATCTATATAGACAAGAAACACTTGATCTCATAGATCAAGCTTACAAACTAAGGTATAAAACACAAAATGGAGATAGGCAAAACAATGGGGAATTAGCAAGAATAGAATTGCAAGTTCACGAATTCAATTACACATCAGAACCATCCAAGGACAATGTAAACACTAAAACAATCATACAAGGGAAGAAAGAAAAATCAATTAGACTATACCTTCAGCAACATCATCATAACCTTCAAGTACCGAACTTCTTGAATACAGCGTTTCATTATATTGGAATTTGGAGGCTCCAAAAGAAATTCGGATAAAAGCTAAATTCAGAAACATTTTGGCATTAACACTTTTTAACAAGAGAAAACAGCAGAACAGAACTGGAAATTATAGCCGGGGCTAACCTTTAATGATTGCCTTCTTGTCACATAATTAGAAGATGTCAATAGCTTTTCATATAGATCAAAGAACTGTTACAAGAGTTTCTCATTAGATTAGCTGAAAATGTCAATAGCTTTTCATATAGATCAAAGAACTGTTACAAGAGTTTCTCATTAGATTAGCTGAAAATAATAAAACGGAAAGTATACAGTCCAACAGGTTACAGAATTATATCAACAAAGATATCTCACTCGCTTCACCATGCATAGGCAGTGGAGTGTAAAAAAGAAAAACCTAGATTTCTTTCCAATAACATTTTGTTCTGAGTTGAATTTGCTTAGATCAGTACATTATTGCATCATATAAAGGATAATCCACAACTGTATAAGCATACCTCATCATAATGAGCAGTCAAATATTGTGAGACAATTGTTCCATGTTTAGTAAGTAAATCCTGTGAAATATTCATTTAGTTGTTGCTTAAGAAGCAAAGAGCCTGAAAACATAATAACTAATAAGTGAACATGATGAACCATTAAACATCATAAAATAATAGGTCTAACCTTAAATGTTGAGAATGCATCAGAAACAACATCAAAGTTCGGCAACTCCAGAAATTTGAAGAATAACACAAAGCTGGGAGACTCTAATATGTATCTGAAAAACACTACAAAATTAACCTGAGTGAAAAAAAGTGAAACTCGCTTTTTAAATAGAAATTCTGTGCGTGAAAAGCACAATTTCCAGAAAAGACAAATAAGTGTTATTATCAGTTTTCAGTCTTTTTTATTTTAAGTTGTGTGACAAATACATGGAATGCAAAACAGCTATTTTCAAATTTACCAACAGCAAAAAGTAGGAAAAAAAAAATTGTAATAAATCATGATGTCCTGAAGTCCTCCCAACTCCCTCATAAACTGCTTTAAACCTGACTTCTTTACAAAAGAGAAGGTTTATAATTCAGAAAATAAACCCTGCTTTTCATTTCAAATCTCTCATAAGATGCATTCGCTACAGGCAATGATCAATGAGTCTACAAAAGATAAAGCACAATTTGTACTTTGGATCTCATATTGGGCTAACTTACAATCATGTTCTACTTCTTCACTAAATCAATTCCTCCTAAAATCACCACACCCCGCAACCTTTTTCCCCTCATTTTTTCCTTATATATTAAGTTTGGCTTGAAATTTGGGTTTTGGGATATAGGCAACATCAAACATGATTACTCCACCATCGCAGAAGAGAAAAAGGAACCTTGTTGGCCCCTCAAAAAAATGGCATCTTCAATCTAGAAATAACAAAAAAACTATAAATAAGCATGAAAGAAATAGACAAAAAAAGGTCTGCATGTCTTACTTTGCAAGGGTTGGAAATTTGATGCACTCCCTCAACATATTTCCACAATTCAAAGCAATTTCCTTGTTATCATAGCTGCTTGCAAAACACAACAGCAAGTCTTTCACCACTTAATCTGAATGCTTAAAGATCCTTTTTTCTTTATTACCAGATTTCAGGATGCTACATAGAGATAGATCTACAGATACATTACCATACAACTAGAAAATCCAGCAACTCAAAATGTTTCTCAATATACTGTACACAACAATTTATGGAGTCAACTTTTTGCTTCAACAATATGGACCAACAGTGTACTAAATCCTTTCTTGCCTGAAAGAAAAAAAAAAAAAAAAATCACATTGTCATGCTGATTAAGAATGCCGAATAAGAGCCAGAACAATGAGAAATACAAACACTTACTTCCCAACCCAATATTGGCAACTTGTTAATAAAAAGATCTAGAACATCCTCCTTGCAAATTTCAACTGCCAGCTGCAAAACTTGATCCATATTTGGTTCAACCTCCCCATCTCCAGAGAGCATGCATCTCATGGTTGCAAAATTCTTTTCAACTTCTTCCATTGCCTAAGTGCATGTATACACTAAAGAGTCAATCAAAATTCCTAACTAACAATTTAGAAAAAGATTGGTGCACAAATAGCTCAAACATGACTTTAAGTCATAACTTAAACACTAATTTCTTCCTTGGATATGGCTGCATTTGTTCAGTAAAAGCTAATGATAACCAGTGGCATCATAGTGCAAGTTGAATTGCAAGTGATGGGAATGATATTTGGGGTAGAAAGCAGCTACATTTTTCATCTAAATTGAGAACTGAATGACATTACCTCTAAATCTAAATCGAAGCATAAGAAAAGCAAAATTAATACTATAAATCACTACCAAATGGGATAATTCCCAGAACCCATTTGATCCTTTCAGAATTATCACCAAATTCAGACCCACCCACATAACCCCAACCAAATGCCAACAGAAAATACAAAAAGAAAATTCACCCTTTTCACAGTTCATGAGATTGAAGACAATAGAAATTAACGAGCAGAACAGACCTTTTCAAGAGCTTTAACTTCTGCAACGGTTTTGGTATCAAGAGCCATTAGGCTATCCTTGATCGTCTTGGCCACGTCTTGCGGGGTTTTTGGCCTCAAGGGCTTGAAGAAGGAGAACGACATGACGATGGATCAAAATGGGAACACGATAGATGAATTGGGAAAGATTCTTTCTTGGGAAATTTTGATAATGAATTTTGGGGAAGGGAAGAGAACGAATCTGCAGAGAAGCAAAAGGCGTTTGCCTTGGTAGTGGCTCGCGCGCCTGGTCATTGTTCACAGACAGAATCAACGTCGTATTTCTCACCAAAACGACAGTACGGGAATTTCGAAAATTTTCGTTAAAAAACAATTAATTATGAGATTATTAAAAGGAAGAGAAGCGCCTACTTCTTCGGCTTGTACGCATTGGTAAAGTGATATCTGGATTATCAAATTTTAGTGCTAGTAGTATTTATAATTACAGTTTCTTCTTCCTAACAACGCTGAGTTTGTACCGTTTGATATATATATAAAATAATGAGCTTTTCTTTTCTTTTTTTGGTGAACTAGTATTTGGGTTCATTAATTGGAGTTTCAAGGTCTACTGTTACTTTAATAGTTCATCACCAAATCTTAAAGTACTTAGGTTGTTAGTTGAGATTTCGAGTCTCACTCTCACCTTTCCCTTTGTCACTCCAATTGTATTGAATTAGTACTAAATAAAAAAGAGCTTTCTCTTTAGTGAATCGGGTTTTCGAATTCAGATGGTTTGTCTTCAAACCTTAAAATATGTTTGGGCTCGTTGGTTAAGGTTTTAAGTTCCACCAT
>BPVZ01000132.1:533959-544715 GCA_020521535.1 Rubroshorea leprosula | reverse complement strand
TTGTAGTTGCACAATAAATGTGGACATGGAATTTCCAAGGTTTGCCACCCCTTATAAGTACATGTTCTGTCTTTGAGATCCAGCATATGAGTATAAGTTGTCACTTCATCAACCACCTTACATTGTGTGTCTCCATTGCAAGTTTGTGTACAATGAAAGGCAACCTTTAGGTTGGCCTCAATTTTGTCCCTAATCCTTGAGCAATATCCCCATTCCATTTTGCAACACTTTCATGTTTTTCTTTAGGTTAAATGCTAAATTTGGTCCCTCAACTTTAGTGAGTTGCACATTTTTGGTTCCTCAACAATTTTTTGCACTTTTTTGATTCCTCAACTATATGAAATGCACTTTGTTAGTCCTTCCATTAATTTGGGCCATTACTCCGCCCGTGTGGCTTTTTTTTTTTTTTTTCCTGATGTCGTGAATAAGAAAGTGTTGATATGGACAAAACGTTTTGTCATGTCATGTTCCTACGACTCAAAAATGCCAAATCCACTCAAATGAGCCCCACATTGCTTGCCAAAGCACCAATAAAGACACGATAAACTCTTGTGAACCCTAAATTGCTCTTTCATCTCCACTTTATCTGCAACATTGATCTTAATTCATATTTTCTTCTTCTCTTTTCTCGACGAAACTTTACGAGATCTAAATGGAGGGAATTCGAGATGAGATTTACTAAAACTGAGTTGCCTTTACTGTAACATGTTTGTGATTCTGGTTTGAAATAAAAAAGAAATAAAAAATAATAAAATTATGTTACTATCTCATCTCCCTCTTAATCCATCTTCTTCCTCACTTTGCTCTAGCTGAGATTGAACCCAACAGAATTTGGGTTCTATGTCATTGAACCCAGCTACTAGGATTCATTGAAGCCATTTATTGGGTTTGATGAATTCAGCAAAATCAAATGAACCCCTTCATAAACAATATCAATCAAACTCTAACCAAATTCTAACAAAAGTGCAATCAAATTATATATCAACTCCCAAAGTTATCAAGAACTAGGAATAGAAATCGAAATCGAAAGAGGAATAAAATTAGACAAACAACAGACGAACCTAGCAACTGGGTTCGACGGAACCCAGCCAATCTGGGTTCCATCAAACCTAGCTGTGCTTGGTTCAACGAAACCCAGATTGGCTAGGTTTCGTCGGACCCAGCACAGTTGGGTTTCATCGGACCCAGTAGTTAGGTTCGACGGAACCCAGTCGATCTGGGTTCCACTGAACCCAACACAATTGGGTTTGTTGAAACCCAGATCGGCTGAGTTCATCGAACCTAGCACAGGCCCAACCATTCTAGGTTCCAAAGGATCGCCAACACAAAGCCCCAGCCATTCTAGGTTCCAAAGGATTGCCAATGCAAAGCCTCAGCCAATATGGGTTCCAAAGGATCGCCAACCTCGACTCAATCAAACAACCCGACCGTATCTGGGTTTGGTGAGGTCGAAGAGAAAGAAAGCAAAAGAAAGAAGGGAAGAAGATGGATCGAGAGGGTGAGGGTAAGGGTGATAAAGTCATTTTGTTTATTTTTATTTTTTGTTAAAATATAAATATTCATATGTGGCATTTTATTTGTTTATGCAATATAATTATGAGATATTTTATTGCCACATCATCAAAAGATTTAAAAGAAAATGCCACGTGAAATTATTTAATGGCCACGTCATACTTAACTGATGGAAAGACTAACGGAATGCATTTTTTAGAGTTGAGGGATCAAAAAAGTGCAAAAAATTGTTGAGGGACCAAAAATGTGCAATTTACTAAAGTTGAGGGACCAAAAATGTGCAATTCACTAAAGTAGAGGGACCAAATTTAGCATTTAACCTTTTCTTTAAGCTTTATAGTGCATTGATCCATAATGGTATTCAACATGGTTATTGGTGCCTTACACCTAGCTTTCAATATCCATGAGTTAAATGTCTCAACCATATTATTGTCAATTGATTTCACACCTGAAATAATAATCAATAAAGGCCTTGCACAATTTTGTTCTAAGTTCATTAAATATTGATAGCCTTCTTATGTTTTACCTTTCATGACCTCCATTTGTTCCTTCCATGTCTCCAAAAATGGTGCCCGAGCACAATTCTAGAACTGAATTTTGCAATCATCACCCTTATCTATCTTTGCAAAGTTGTAATAAATATGTTTAGCACACCAGCTATGATTCGCAAATAAAATACATGCTGTACAACTGCACTAATTGCCTACAAAAAGGAAAAAAAAAATAATGTTGATTAGTCATAAAGCCAAACAATCAAATGCAAATAAAAGTACAAAATGTGAAAAACAATAACTTTAACTAACCTTGTGCTGATTTGAGATAATGGTGAAATTTTCACTAGAACCAACCTCTAAATCATCTCTCAAGGCCTCAAAGAACCACTCCCAGAAATCAATGCTCTCTCCTTCTACTATAGCCCATGCAACAAGGTACATTGGTTCATTTCCATCCTTCCCAACAACACACATTAATACTCCCTTGCAAACACTTTTAAGAAAGCATGCTTCAACACAAACATATGGCCCGCATCCTCTTTTCCAATCATCCTTGAGTACTTTTAAACACATAAAACCTCTTGAACTTAGGTTTAGTAGGATTTGATCTATCCACGGCTATTTTAGTTGAATTCCCAAGGTTGACATAAAGCAAATAATAAGCATAGCCAACCATCAAACCATATTCATCCTTGAAATTGCCTCTCAACTCCTAGATAATCATTTTTTTTTTTGCCCTCACACATTTTTCAAAACTTGCATTAACTCTCAGCTCATTATAAGTTGTCTTCATCATATCTGAAACCTTGATAAAAGGTGTATTTTTTACCTTTTCTCTCCAATACTTGGCAACATGTAATTGTGTGAGCATGGGAATGTCACTAGTCCTAATACACCTATGCTGTCTATGATAGGTTTCACCCGAAAGGAATTTGTTTTTACATCCAGTGAAGCAAATATTTCCCACCCACAAAATTGTCCAGCACACTTATACCTCTACCTTCTAGGTTCATTTTTAACAGTGAGCAATTTACATATTTTGGATATAGAATACTTCCTAACCGCTTCCCTAAATTGAATATGATTTATGAATCTCATACCAACCTCAAACCAAGGAATGTCCCAATTAGGATTGTAGTATATGTCTGTAACTCCCATGCTTAGCGGATCAACAGCAATAGAAAACACATCCTCTTTCTCCTTAGATGATGAAAATGCCCTCAATTGCCTACAGTCATCACTGTCATAATAATCCATGTCTTTACTAGTTTCACAATCATCAGAATCATCTACTAGCAATTCCCTTACATTTCTAACAGGATCGCCTCTTTTTAGTATTGTAGGGGTCAAGTCATGTCCCTTGAATGGCCTAGCCGAGACAGAGATATCCTTATATTTTTTTTACTCTCATAGCTGCCTTTTCTTTCTCATTTTCTAGCTCCTTTGCTGTTTTCACCTTCTTTTTTATCTCGGGTTTTCTAGTAAAATTAGGACCAGCATCACCACTAGGTTGTTGTTGCTCTGTGTTGATCTTCCTTCTCTTCACTGGCAGTTTAGATATCCTTGATGGATTAGCCTCTTGTTGCTCAACATCGACATTTGCAAATGAGTTTATACAGGATCTAGCTTGAGCATACACTAATTGCCTCTCTTCACCATCATTATCACTACCAACAGGACTAAGTACCCCTTCATCTGAATCATCATCCAATTCATCAAAAAACACATTGTCTTCACTAGCATTAACATTCTCTTGAAAGCCCAAATGGTCTTGAGAAATGGTACCCAAATCTTCTTCATTTTGTTCACCAAAAACACCATTTTGTTGCACAGATGAGGCTAAAACAATGTCATTATGATCCACATAAACAAATACCTCATCATGCTTTTGAAGAATTTCTCTGATATCAACAATGCTACGATGACTTGAAATGGGCTTTATATCACTGAAATCGAACCTCGACCGCTTGAAATATACTTGATGCTCTCAATTCCTTCATAGGCTAAGCCATTTATGAAACCCATGATTTGTTCAATGGACAGTGTCATCTCATGGACCCCAAATGCCTCTCATTCGCCACCAACATAATCACCAAGTGGCCCATTATCAAATCGACCATTGTGAAAAAGTGTTAATATACTTATATACTCCACATCAACCATGTTTGCAAATAAAGACCCAAAAAAAAAAAAAAATCAGAACCTAGGAACACATGTGGGACATTGTAACCCTAAACTTAAATATTATTGAATACACACAATAACCACACAACAACCAAATAAAACTCCATTACTATTTAAAAATAAAAAGTAAAAGTGATAATAAAGTAAAAAGCCCTAACTTTTTCAGAGTCGAGCTTCATTCCATAAAAATAAGTTAAAATTAAGAAAGAGCTATGGAAAAATCCCACATAAACCACAGAGACAAGCCTTCTTGAGATTCTTTCCCCTTGAGATTCTCCAAATGTTGCTACACTTGATAGAGAATTTGTTCTCTTTGTCCTTTGCCTTCTTCACTTTTATGTCCTGTTGCTTCTTTACTTAATAAATCCATGATTTTTCATTGTTAATTGAATGAAGATTAAGCGGTAAACCTAGGTGGAGTAAAATTGGTCCACATCAGCACCCAATCAGCTCCCAATCAGTGCCAACTCATCAAGCTTTAACGGGCAATGGGTGGGTCTAATGGCTGGATGATGTCATTCTCTTTAAAAGGGCTGTTATGCGGACAATGTGAAGTAGAGGGGCTGATTTGCCATAGTTTCTAGTACAGGGGATGATCTGCCACAACATTACAGGTACAGGGGCTAAATTGCACCTTCTGCCTTTATTGTAGCGTGATTCAATTCTAAATCAGTAGTCGCCAGTCGCGGCAGCCCCTGCAATTAACCTCCCCCAATCTCCAGAACGTCATTGCTCCGCCATGCTTAACGGTTGCAGCATCAGAGCTCTCTGGGTCCTCAACAACAGCCTCGACACCGTCGTCTTCTCCAGGTTCGTTCCGTCATCACAACCCTTTTTCTCCTCCAATTTCCCCGAATTACACATTGTGAACTAAGTTTCTCATTCACTCTTTCTCTACATCAGAATCGACTACAACTTTAGGGTTTTCGAAAACGTTAGGGTTTTTAATTTCTCCTACTTTTGAGATTTGTAAATGTATCTCGATTTTTATGCTCGGGAAGAGTTATACCAAGCTCTAGATTCACTTGTAATTTTGATTTGATTTGATGTATAGGAGGTTTCCGGTGGTGGAGAGGCGGTGGCGTGCTGCTTGGTTGAGCGAAAACGACACTTCCATTGAAGATCCTGTTGAGGACACTGTTCTATCTTCGCTCCCTACTGATTCAGAGTTAGCCTCCGCTTTTTCTGAGAGAAGAAGAAGGTTAGTTAATACTTAATACTCTTTTAATTCTGTTTGGATATTTCGATAATACTGGTGTATTTTTGTTGGAATTCATGGTATCTTTTGAGTTAAATTCTTTCAGTTCAATGCCCTGTTTTTCTTTTCTGGGATTATGATTGCTGAATGGTGATTTATTTGTATTTATGTAGGGAGGGATCTCTGCGTGGGTTTGGTATACGAGTAACTCAGTCAACAAAAGGATCAGATTCCTGGGTTGATGATCCAATTACGCGGCATGTTATAGGCATTTACATAAACAAAGTGGAGGAAGGAGAAGGAGAAGGAGAGAATCATCTGCTATGGCCTTTAGTCTTGCACATAAAGGGTCTTTATAGCATCCTTGTGTTGCCTTTAGTTGAGCCGAAGCATGTAAAGGCCTATGGAAGATTGTGTAAAAGATCGGATTGTGGAAATGCCATCAGAAAAGAAGAAAGTTTATCTTCCCTCCTTCTTGACCTTCCATCCATCACAGGGTATGGTAAGTTACTTGAATTATTTAATGAATAATGTACAGATTATTTATAAAAGATTAGTTAAGTAGTTTTTGGTATCTACTATTCATTTTTCGTCAATGGTAGATGAATGTGAAATAAACCTATTGACAGAACAGTATCTATCACATGAATAAGAAGGCTAGAATGGTTCTCCTATAATGCAATTTTGTTCTGCCTGCTAGTTACTTAATGTGGTTTTCAGGTTGTTTTGTACTTGTGTATTTGATTTGTAGTTTCTCCTTTTTGGTGCTCGAATTTCATTTCATTTTAAGATCAGATCGTGTACTTTATCTACCATTTATCTACATCAATACACACAGAATACTTTTTCTCTTGAGAGAATTTGCGTTTTTGCATAATGACTAAAACTCACTTCAAGTATTGAATAATTGATGTGCAATAATGTGGAAGATTGTTAGTAATCATAATTTTTTTAGAAGTGACATTCTTTTGGTGATACATATCTTCCTATCTTTATTATTTACATTACTAAGGATACTGCATTTTCCCACTTCATATTGAATTGAACTTATACTTGGGTTAACATGATCTCTGCTTGGATGCCCTATGTCTTGAACCTTCTTTGTTTGTTTTGCAGCACAAGTTTTATCAACAGTTCTCAGTCGTGCATTTTGAAAATTTTGGGAACTTTTGGTGAATTTTGAATTGCAATTATGTATTCTCTTTGTGACAAGGAAAAAGAGTATTGGTCTATTAATTTGGTGCCTTCTTTCTTTCTGATGCAGGGCTTGTATGGTAGCATATGCTATTGGTGATATAGTTACTGGTGATGTGATAGAACCTGAGGTAGTTGTAAGTGCATCACCATCGGTAGGTGGGTTGCTTGATTCACTAACAGGCAGTATTGGAATATCGGGTATCTCTTCAAGAGGAAAACCTGTAGCCTCACCTGTTCCACCTTCAGCTCCTTCTAGCACTGCTGCAACAGGGGCTGTTGCCTCAGATGCTCCAAAAGTTGGTTCAAGGCCTTTGGATAAAGATGCACTTCAGAGTTTCATAGGTTCTGCATTGCCCTTTGGTTGGTACTTTTTAATTCTGGATCATCTCTGTTTACTCTTACATCTTTTTGTTTGTGGATCAATATTAACTTGCCTAGCACTACTTGTGTTGCTTATCTTTTCTTATAGGCACACCCTTGGACTTGAACCATTCCAATATTTCTTCTATCAGGGTTATTGGCTTTTCTTCATCAGATCTGCCTCCTCAAGATATTAAACAACCAGCATGGAAGCCATATCTCTACAAGGGAAAGCAGAGACTGCTATTTACAATCCATGAAACTGTTTATGCTGCAATGTATGATCGAGATGAGATTCCAGATAGTTTATCAGTCTCAGGACAAATAAACTGTCGAGCAGAATTAGAAGGACTCCCAGATGTATCATTCCCATTGACTGGGTTGAACATGGCTCAGATTGAGGTTTTATCTTTCCATCCCTGTGCCCAGGTTCCAGAACAAGGGATGGAAAAGCAAGCACTTATGTTCCAACCACCTTTAGGTAATTTTGTTTTGATGCATTATCAAGCAACCTGTAGCCTTGGACCTCCCATAAAAGGGTTCTATCAATTGTCGATGGTTTCTGAAGATGAAGGTGCATTTTTGTTCAAGTTGTGCCTGATGGAAGGTTACAAGGCACCTCTGACAATGGAGTTCTGTAATGTTACCATGCCATTTCCAAGGAGAAAGGTTGTGTCTTTCAATGGGACTCCATCAATTGGAACTGTTTCAACTACAGAGCACTCTGTTGAATGGAAAATTATAACAAGTGGACGAGGCCTCTCTGGGAAAAGTATTGAGGCCACTTTCCCTGGAACTGTTAGATTTGCACCATGGCAAATCCAAAGAATGAGTTCATCCATATCATCATTTGGAAGCACACTAGATGAAGATAGTGATAATGAGACTGACAGTAGTAACAATATGATTAACGTGGAGGACTTTTTAATGGATAAAATGAACAAGGATCTTCCTCCAGTTGATCTAGAGGAGCCTTTCTGCTGGCATGCATACAATTATGCTAAAGTATGTCCTGTGTCTTTCAATCTTTTTTATTTTTTCTTTTAGTTGATCTTACAAAATTCAGAGAACCAGAGGTTATAGTATTTCATGCTAATTTGACATGTGGTTTGTTCACCATTCTATGAATATTGCTTACCTGAGCATTCAGTTACCTTATGCATCAAAGAATGTTCTTATGATTTTCACTATCTTATCACACAGTTTTGGAGTTAAAAAAGGAAAGTTATATAGGGGTTCATCACAAATGTGTTGAATCTGGTTTCCACTTGCATCTATCCATGTCAAGGTCAGCTACTACTTGAATTGTAGAAGAAGTTGGACTCAGTTTTCATTTTAGGTTTCTGAATCCTTGACTTCTTAGGGCATTGTTCTGTTTGAGCAGTGTGGCTTATTGCATTACTCCATGATTCCTTGGTTTTTCCTTCTTACTAATGTCTCTAGAGTAGTCTATTTCAGGCATAACCTTGTCAGTTGGATGAATCATGACTCTACCTAATTCAGAATTATTACTCACTGAAGCCTTTTCTTTTATCAACAGGTGTCTTTCAAAATTGTTGGGGCATCAATATCTGGAATGTCCATTGATCCCAAACTGGTAAGTCTGCATGACACCTTTGGTCTGTCATTCTGCCAACTCTACCCCAACAAGATTTTTGGTTGCCGTGAAAAATTTGATGAGGAAATAAAAATTAAGCCTTTCATAAGCCTGAAATTGCCTGAAGTCTCTGTATCTCAAAGCTTTCTCACTGTTGTCTGTACCATATGCAGGTAACCATCTATCCAGCTGTGAAAGCACCTGTGGAGTTATCGGCTCAGGTAGGATGATTTCACAATTTTTGACATGATAACATACTCCCTCTATCCATGTTTTCCACTCAAATTTTCAATTTGATTTTATCTTTATAAAATCATTAATTGGTTCTTTAAAGTTTTCGTTATACTGTAGAAGCAAAACTTGAAATCTGGTATATTTTTAAGAAAAAATGATCAACCTTGATTATCAAGTGCATTTTAAGTTAAGGGTTGTGTCAGTTTTTTCCTGAGACAGGGAGTAGTGATAATTGATTAGGGAAGAATCTGCCATTGACGACCAGAACTTTTATAAATGACTTTGTCCGGAACTTGTTCTTTGGAGCCTACGCTTGACGGCGACTTCATCTATTTTCCTGTTGCTTCCTGCTATAAATCGGGTGGAAGCCTTTAAATTTATATTTATAAATTTAACTATGTATATATCATTCATTATTTGTTTTAACAGGTTATTTCTGGGGATTATATTTTGTGGAATACATTGGGAAAGTGCCCATCAGCTGCCACTGCAAAAGCTTAGGCTATACAACCCGCAACTTGTAGCAATATAATTTGTTGAGAAGTTTGATGAAAATGACACCCTTGCCTTCTATTCAACAGCATATGCACACTGGGTCAGGAACAAGTCTCTTATCTATTCAGACAGCCAATTCTGGACATGCTCCAAGAACAGTCAGTTCTATTTCTTTTTCACTCTTCCATATATTAATGCTAGAATTTGATATTTGAAAGAAAGTCAATGTTCTGATTTCATGTTTTGGCGCTTCTAACGATATCGTTATGTTAGAACTCTGTTACACACAAACTGAAAATCTTATTAACTGAGTTTGTTGAACTGAATTTGCCTTGAAAATATAATATTTGCTGTATTCTCATTCTCCTTTTTCAGTCTTGCATTCATCAATTGAACTATTTAGATGGTCATTGGTCCCTAAACTGAATCCACACCGTGTTTGCATTCTGAAATCTGGATACAATTTTTTGTTTTTAAGGATAATTTAAGGTAAGTTCTTGTATTGCAAAAATCTGGACACAAATTTTATGATGCAAGCCACTACACTCAGACTAAAAAAACGGCGAAAAAGAAAAAGACCTGGTGAGAATGTCCCCCACCAACCATTTCTCCACCTTCTGCATGTGGCCTCCTCTCCTCCACTTATCCACGTCCACCACTATCACTCCGGTGTTGCAATTCTTTTATTTGAGAATAGGGGCAAATTTGGGAAGACGATAGCCTGGTTTTGGAGTAATTTTGAAGAGTACTTTTTAGAAATAAACTTTCTGATCTCCCCTTTCTTAGAATTTTTTTTTTTTAATTGATGTTCTGAAGATATTATCTAAACTAAGAACTATAAGAAACCGAGTCATCAAATTTAAGATATGTTTTCAATACAATTAAGTTAAAAAAGAAAATAAAAAATCACACACACATGTACAAATAGAGACATGTCTTCAATTTGAATTCAAAAATGTGTTTTTCATGTTGGACTGCACGATGAAAGTGCAGTCCAACAAATAAATTTACTAGGCATAAAATTCACTTCAATTAGATCAAATAGCTCGTATCTAGAGTAGGTAATGACAAGTGAAGTGAAGATTGAAGATTCAATACGAAGCTTAAATTGGATGAAAAGCCCACTCTTTATCAGGCCCAGAAAACTGGGTTTTGAAAAGCCCAAGTTTACATTTTGAAGAATAGTTACACTTAACTACTAATACACCACCTCATGTTCATTTTTTAGGCGTCCCCACAAGCGTAGTGGTAGCAGAAAATAGCAGCGATTAGAAAATTGAATGCTTTAAATTAACGAGGTGTATAATTGGACGGACGGCTAGGTTAGTTTAATTAAAGTGGGTGAAACACAGTTGAGTTCCGTTGACTTTTAGGTGCAAAAGGAAGAGATGATAGAAGGAATAGGGCGGGGCAAGGACTCTGCAGTCTGATCAATTCTTCAGCGCTCTCGCTTTGCATACTTCTTTCGGGTTGTAATTATTGTTG
>BPVZ01000132.1:517432-528796 GCA_020521535.1 Rubroshorea leprosula | reverse complement strand
GGTTATCTAGTCCCAGCTATGGTTGCAGTTTCTGTGGTTTTTTTCTCCATAAATCATGCTCCCAGATTCAACGCCAGCTACAACATTACTTTCATCCTTGCTCTCTCGAGCTCACAATAAGAAGTGGCTATACTTGTAATGCTTGTTTTAATCGTCGTTCAGATTTTCGCTTCCGCTGTCAAAAGTGTGACTTTGACCTGGACTTGGAATGTGCTCTAATGTCCACCACCGTCAAGACTAAAGAGGATGGCCAGATTCGACATTTCACTCATAGGCATCCATTACAACTTGTTGATCTCAACAAGGAACAATATGAAGTTTGCTGTTCAATTTGCGAAAAGCTCTGCTCTGATGTTGTCTATGGTTGTAGGAAGTGCAACTTCTTCCTCCACCACTCATGCATGGACATACCTCGAGTGATTAATCAACACCAATTTCACCCGAAACACTCTCTTGTCCTACTCACAACTACATCGTATAAGTGTAAAGGTTGTGACAGACACTGCTCAGGCTTGGCTTACATGTGTGGGACGTGCAAATTTCGATTAGATGTCAAATGCGCCTTACTCCCCACCGCAGATTGTGAAGTTGCCGAATGGATTCAACGTTTCTCTCACCAGCATTCGCTACAACTTATTGATCCCAACAAAGAAGAAGATGAAGTTCACTGTTCAATTTGCAGAAAGCTCTGCTCAGATTTTATATATGGTTGCAAGAAGTACAACTTCTTCCTCCACCACTCATGCATGGACATACCTCGAGAGATCAATCAACACCCATTTCACCCGCATCACTCTCTTGTCTTTCTCACAAAGTCATCATACAAGTGTAAAGGTTGTGACAAAGACTGCTCAGGCTTGGCTTACAAGTGTCAAGCGTGTTTATTTGAGTTAGATATTGAATGCGCCTTGCTTCCCACAGCAAATTGTGAAGGTGCCAAATGGATTCAACATGTCTACCATCACCATCCATTGGAGCTTTGTGAGATTGAGGATGGCCATGAAGCTCACTGCCCGGCATGTCGAGAGAACTCCCCAGGTCCTCACTTTGTGTGTCACAGATGCAATTTTTTCCTACATCAATCATGTGCCATTGATTTATTACCACAAACAATCCAAGATCACCCATTCCACCCCAACCATTGCCTCAAGATCAAATCCTACAATAAAAGTGAGCGGTTTTTCTGCAGAGCATGTGGGATGGATGACTTCAATGTCTTAGGTTATTGCTGCGAGGATTGTCCTGATTTTAAATTTCACTTGGATTGTTCTAAGCTGACACCTTCTATTAAATATGGCAACCACTGGCACCTTTTTACTCTCTTTCAGAAAATAAGTTTCCCTGGTTTCTGTTTGATTTGTAAAGATTATTGTGAGTCCTTCTTCCTTCGGTGTGTCACTTGTGACATAACTCTTCATCTTCAGTGCCATCCATTAGCACCGAAAACACTCAAACATAAACACCATCGACATCCTTTAACGATGACTAAATCTCCCCTTGATTCCGACCTAGAATATTATGGGCATCGGAGTGAATACTATTGTGACTTCTGCGAGCTACCAAGGCCAGCTTGGGATCCAGTTTATTATTGCAAGGAATGCGATCTATCTGCTGACATTCAATGCTTCATCTCGCAGGTATGTCCTTATAAAGACGAGAATTTGACAATTTTAGTTTTGTGTCATTTTACAATATTGGGTGCCTATTTTACCAGGTATTGCATTCGGTAACTGTAGATGACCAAACCAGTATGACAAGTGGATCCGGTGAAGATAAAGATGATAACCTCAAAGAAGGCAAAAGTTGTAGTACAACTGACCCCAAGGTTGTAAAGTATGAAAAAGAGATTGCAGAGCTTAGATCAGAGTTGGAACATAAAGAGTTTAAGAGAAAGGAACTGAAAGCACAAGTGGAGGCCCTCCAACGTGAAATAGAAGACCGCCAAAATGAAGTGAAGGAATTAAGTAATGGAAGCAGTCAACTGGAAAAGAGGATACAAAAACTTGAGCGTGCACATCTATCTTATATTGGACCAATGCTAGCAAAGTCCAAATTTAAGGCATAATAAGGAGGACTGGTCCTGCCGAGCAACCCCTAGTCTGTGGCCAGAGTGATGGGATGTTTTTAGGTTTGCCTTTGTGGAATTTACTCGTTCCATTTTGCAAAAAACAGACTCTATCAATATTTTCTATTAACTGGAAAATGCATTTGCAAAAGAAGCAAATTCAAAGCTCAACTTTTTTCTTTTTGTTCACACAGTAGCTTTAGTTTTTTTTAAGAGGATTAATTAATTCACAGTGGATATATTCCAATTAATGCCTGTCTTAGCTTAGTTAGCTTCTCTGTTTATATTCTTGTGAATTAAATTCTTGTAAATTAGAGGATTAGACCATGTTTGCTGCAAACAGGAAAGATCGTCCCCCTGGATTGTGGATATTTATTACATTTGTCTCTTTAAGGACATTAGATAAACTCGAAAGTAAAATGATGCACACATAATATTTTTTTTATAATAAAATCTTTTCAAAATCTTAAGTGATAGTAATTATTTTGACTATTTTCACTTGGCAGGATACATGAGATGCATCCGCAGCATCCCCATATTTGATATGATGTGGCTAAGATATGAGATCTCATTCTACTCTCTCAAGTGGATAATAATAAATTTATTATGAAAATTAACTATTATACCCTTTTGTTTACTAATGAAAGTAATCATATGACTATTACATTTCTACTCACCCAAATTGTGATTAATGGATGCTTTGCATTGAAATGCATTACGAACATTCATTCTTCAAACATTCATTCTTCAACGAACAACCATTATCTTCCAATATCTCTCATCTATATAATAAATGATTAATGATTCATTGAAACTTATTAGTACATTTATGCCTCTAATATTTTTAAAATTCTTGGTATTATTGTATAATATAGACTTCAATTTTAGAATTACAATCTATTATGTACAAATAGTTACACTTTATATGAAATAAGAAAAGAAGTTGCAAGTTCTTTTTGCCACTTGTTAGTGTTACCATTTCAATTTTTTAGTTATTATTTCTTCTATTTTTTTTATAATTTAGAACAAAGTCATCTTTTCTTTTTTTTTTTTCAATTTTGAAGATAGACAATAACTTTCTTTTCAATTTAACCTTATTAATATCCCATGAGTTTGAACTATGTTGTAGAATCATTATAAAATTTAACTACTATTATGTGAAATTAAAATAACCAAAATATCAAGTTTATTTTAATTCTAATTCTAATTACAAATCACATCTTAAAGAATTATAACTTATCCTGTGTAACCTCGTCATCCGATTCTATCTTATCCATTGTCTTTGATTCTTCATATATTAGGACCTATTGTTATGAATGCAAATGAATCACTATAACTTATCTTTTGTAAGAGGATTTTAAGTTTTTGAACACCTTGAGAATTTAACAATCTCTTAGTACGCTCGGTTTTTGTTTAGATGATATCAGCTTGATCTTAACTTCTTGGCAACAAACTGAAAACCAAAGATTTTTTGCTAGATTTGCTTTATCATCTCATTCTTAATTTCATCCATAATATACCCCTTACAGTTTTTATAGTCATCATGTAAATTTTGGGTGATAAAAGAAGTTGTTCATATCTTTTATCAATGCCTATAATTTTTTTAGGGATATTAGTGCATTGAATCATAGATGAAATCATATCAATGAATGTTTTAAAGATTGCACCTAGTAGAAGAATATTGTAGTTAGAAAAATCAACCTAGCATTTGGAAATTATTTGGTTTCACTCTTATTAATTAAAGGTTATTTATTGTTTGTTTCTTGTTGAAAACATTGTCTGAGCAATGCAGTCAATATGGACTGTGAGTCTTAAAAAGGAATATAATGAAATATATAAAAAAAAAAAAATTAGATAAAAAGTAACATTATTAGACAAAAAAATTAATAGTAGAAAACCTATATTCTCTAACCAAATATTCTGCAACCAAATATTTAGTTAAAAACAAAATGATTAAGAATTTTAAGAAACAAATAAAAATCTAATAAAAACAACTACGAAACAAAAAATAAGAATTTATCTTTGTAAATACCGACTTGAGAATCAATTTGATGGATTACATATAGGTACTAGGTTAGAAAAAGAGAACTTTGTTAAGAAAAAATTTAGAGGAAAAAATTTAGAGGAAACAATCAAGAGGAAAAAGTACTTACTTCATTGTTGATTTAGAATAATCGATAAATTATAAATAGTGGGAGACAAATTTCTAGAGATAGATTTATATGACAATATAAAACTAACAATAATAAAGAAAGTATCTCAAGAGAGAATAAGAGTCTAGCATGGCATTTTCTTATATAATGAACTGCACATGAAGAAGAAAAGATTGTAATCTCATAAATAATTATTATGTTATGCATTACAACTTTATGTTTTTACCCTTCTTAAATTTTGGATATCTATGCATCGTCTTTTGATTTAATACATTATATTATCTATGCAATGAAAATTAATAATGATAAAATAATTGATAATGTTAAGATAAGAAGTGAAAACTAAGAATATGAGAAGATAATAAGGTTAAACTCATATTATTAAGTAGGTTTATTTATGAAATTTAATCTTTTTATAATTAAAACCAAATGCAAATAATAATGCCTAGTTAATGCTTGGGATAGCATTTTATATAATACTAGATATATAGATTTTAAAACTTGTGCATGGCACGGGATTTTTTTTTTTTTTTAATTTACGTGAATATTCTATAATTATTTTTATATTAATTTTGAGATTGAGGAAAATCAAGAAGTCCTATTAGTTAAAATGTCAAGATTGATAATAAAAAAAATTAAAATATCTTTAATAAATCAAAATACAAAAAAAAAAAAAAAACATTAAGAATATTTAAACAATTTCACTAGAGGTTTTGACATTTAAAATGTTAGAACCTCCTAATTTTCACTACGCTCATTAATTTTTATAGTAAAATTGTTTTAATATATTATAGTTATTTTTATTTATTGACTAGCAAATCAAATTTATTAATGGAGTTATTTGTTTTAATATATATATATATATATATTAAAATTTTAAATGTTAAAGAGTGTTATATATTGTGGTAATTCTTATCATATATGATAAATACAATGATATTTTATACTTTATATTTGAGTATTTGAATTAAGAAGATGTCTAAGCCTATAAAACTTTTTTTTTTTTTTACGTTGTATAATTAGTTTTTAGTAGTTTATACGGTGTGGTTGTTTTTTTTTAAAAGAATTTTGGTACTTCTTGATGATAGAATCAAATCAAATCAAATAAGGGAACGGGAGGAAACCCGAGTAAAAGTACAAATAAAGATTTTAATTTTATATTTTTTTATTTAAAAATATTAACTTTATCAATTTTTAAATAAAAATGTCAATTTTTAATTTTTTTTAAATAAAGATGTCAACTTTCTACTTTTTCTATTTAAGGATTAATTGAATAGTAATGCTAAGTGGCTAACATATTTTTTTAGGTTAAATATCTGAATTGGTCCCTCAACTTTTATTTTTGAACCAATTCATCCTTGAACTTCAAAAAGCACCAAAAACGTTCTTTAACTTCAATTTTCAATTTCGTCTTTCCGCCAATTAAATGTTGATGTAGCTAATTTTTTCATTGAGTGATTGACTATTTTACATTTTCAATATTAGATGGAAAATCTATCATGTAAAAGATGATTATGTGGATTTTTTTAATTTTAAATAATTTACAAACTACTTTAATTCTTAATTTTACTTTATTTATATTTAAAAATTAAAACAATTAATATATTTTCCCATTTAATTAGTCCCATGTACCATTTAATAAAATTAAATAAAATTTAATTAATTCTTCCATGAATTAGGAAATAATTTTATTAATTGAAAATTGAAGTTGAAGGATGTTTTTGGTACTTTCTAAAGTTCAATGATGAATTGGTTCAAAAATAAAAGTTGAGGGACCAATTCAGGTATTTAACATAAAAAATATGTTAGCCATGTCAGCATCACTATTCAATTAATCGTTAAATAGAAAAAGTTTAAAGTTGACATCCTTAAATAAAAAAAAAAGTTAAAAATTGACATCTTTATTTAAAAAAAAAAATTGAAAGTTGACATGCATCCACTTAATTGATTTCATGTGGTTATGATATAAAATCTCATTATACTCGCTGAATTGGATAATAATAAGTCTATTATGAAAATTGGCTGTTGTACCTTTTTGTTCACTAATGAAAACAATCATATGATTGTTACATTACTACTCAAGCAAAAGATAACTAACGGATGATTTGCATTGAAATACATTATGAACATTCATTCTCCATCAAATAACCGTTATCTCCCATTATCACCCATCCAAAGAACAGATGACTAATGATTTATTGAGACTTATTAATACATTTATGCCTCTAATAGTTCCAACTAAAATTTTTTGTATTATTGTATAGTAGACTTCAATTTTAGAGTTACAATCTATTATGTACAAATAATCACATTTTATGTGAAATAAAAAAAAAAAGTTACGAAGTTTTTTTTCCCTCTTTGTCTGTGTTACTATTTCAATTTTTTTGTTATTATTTCTTCTATTTTTTTTATAGTTTACAACAAAGTAATTGATTTTTTTTTTCTTTTTTTAAGATAGATATTAACTTTTTTTCAATTTAACCTTATTAATATCCCATGAGTATGAACCATGCTAAAGATACATTACAAAATTTAACTACTACTATGTGAAATTAAAATAATTAAAATATCACGTTCATTTTAATTTTAATACTAATTACAAATCACATCTTAAAGAATTATAGCTTATCCTGCAACCTCATCATCCAATTCTATCTTATTCATTGTCTTTGATTCTTCATATATTAGGACCTATTGTTATAAATGCAAATAAATCACTATAACTTCTAATTTTGCATATAGAAAAAGCAGACTCCAACCTTGAAGAATCAACAGGGGAAGGACGCTCTGCCCAGCCATGATCAGGTGTGCAGAAAGAGTCATGGGATGCTTTGGGTTTGTTTTTGTGGTATGAACATGTTCCATTCTGCGGAAAACAGACTTTATCAATATTGGCAAGGTAGGTGAAAGAATGCGTCTCGTCGTGGTTGTAGCATATAGGAAAGAGGCTGATATTCTTTCTTTTAGTTTTTTAAATTTATCTCGAGTGTGGAAGGAAATTGTGGGTATCAGTAAAGGATCTCAAAGGCTAGATGTCATGTTAGCAAAGGGTTTTAAATGAGAAGTTAGGGATGGACGTCGTGTGGATTTTTGGGGTGATAAGTGGGTGGGAGTTAAATCTTTAAAAATTTATTTCCCAGATTGTTCTCATTGGCAATGGAAAGGGAGTGGTTGGTGAAGAATATGGGTTTTTGGAGTGGTGACAATTGAGTATGGGATTGTAGATGGAGACATAGTTGTTGGGGGAGGGTGGGTAGTGAGGAGGAACAATTTAGGAACTGATTAATGGGGTAAAGGTGAGGACTGATAGTGTGGATTCTTGGAGATGGCTTTATAGTAGTGATGCTGTGTATACTATGAAAGTTGCTTATGTCTTTTTAACACTTACATATTGTATTCTTGATAAGAAGTGGTCTACAATTATTTGGTGTAAATATGTTCCCTCAAAATTGAGTGTATTTGGGTGGAAATTATTTTTGAATAGGTTGGCAACAAAGGAGAATTTATGTAAGAGAGGGGTTTTACTGGAAGGGGATGTTGGTTGTGGGTTATGTAATAAGGGAGTGGAGCAAATTCATCATATCTTTTGTGAGTGTAAAAGGACATGGTTAGTGTGGATGCAGGTTTTGAGATGGTGGGGTTGGCAGGATCTGTGGTGTATGGTACAGGCAGAGGTCATGTCAAAGATTTAGGGGCTATCATCTTTTTAGTTGTAGCTTGGTTTCTTTGGTACTGAAGGAATATGAATGTGTTTGGGAACATGAGGTCTAAGGTGATGTTGGAGTCAATACAAACTAAATCTTTTTATAGTTAAAAAATAAAAGGAAAAGTTGTGTGTTCATTTATCAAGATTGGATATTATGACTTACGAAATATAAAGATGCTATTGTTTAATATCGCCAAAATTTGAGAAGCTACAAGTTGCTGTGGAATATTCCTTATGCTCCTTTAATAATATATTTTTCAGTTGGTTTTGCTGACAAAAAAAATATATATTATGCCTACCTGGAATAAGGGCAAGTGAATGGGACCAAGAGACTATGTTTAAAAAAATAACATATACTAGCGAGGTAGGTGAAGAATGTGAATTGGCTGTATCATATATGAAACAATATTCCTGCCTGCCTGTTTCCAAATTCATTTGTTTTTTTTACATAAAACTACGTACCTAAGCAACATATTGCATCTGTTCCTATATAGGAACAAATGCAATATGTTCCTTTTTTTTATATTATATATAAAAAAACCTAATGGTCTGTGTCTCCTTTTTTTTTTTTTTTTTTTTTTTTAAGTGATGCACAACTCTCCCGCTTGGGTGGTAGTTATTTCGCGTTGTGCTAACCTCATGAAGGAATGCAAGAGGAACAAAATTATAAGCCGTGAAAACAGAGTAATAGTAGTATCCAATACCATGAAATGATTAATTTATTCAAAAGTTATTGAACTAACAGACAGTACGTATCTTCACCAGCCGTTCTTCAGGTAATTAATCTCGCCCCTCTTTTGAATTTTTTTCATTGTTTTCTTAACTTAGGTTCATCATGTAGCCTCTATGACTATGAGTAAGATAATTCATGAAATTGATTTGTTTTGTTTCCTGTATTTCATTGGCTCTCTGTATTTGGTAATTCGTAAGAGATGGAGATTGAACATTTTTTTCACCATCATCCCTTGTCACTCATTCAAGATGAGAAAGACTACGAACAATTTCGTTGCAGTGGATGCGAGAAAATGTTATCTAGTCCCAGCTATGAATGTAGTTACTGTGGTTTTTTCTTCTCCATAAATCATGCCCCTAGATTCAACGCCAGCTACAACATTACTTTCATCCTTGCTCTCTCGAGCTCACAATAAGAAGTGGCTGTTTTTGTAATGCTTGTTTTAATCATCGTGCAGATTTTGCTTCCGCTGTCAAAAGTGTGACTTCGACCTGGACTTGGAATGTGCTCTAATGTCCACCACCGTCAAAACTAAAGAGGATGGCTGGATTCAACATTTCACTCATAGGCATCCATTACAACCTGTTGATCTCAACCAGGAACAACATAAAGTTTGCTGTTCAATTTGCGAAAAGCTCTGCTCTGATGTTGTCTATGGTTGTAGGAAGTGCAAGTTCTTCCTCCACCACTCGTGCATGGACATACCTCGAGTGATTAATCAACACCAATTTCACCCGGAACACCCTCTTGTCCTACGCACAAATCCATCGTACGATTGTCGAGGTTGTGACAAAGCCTGCTCAGGCTTGGCTTACAGGCTTGGCTTAGAGGCTTGGCTTACAGGCTTGGGCAATGCTATTTTCAATTAGATGTCAAATGTACCTTACTTCCCACCGCAGATTGTGAAGTTAGCGAATGGATTCAACGTTTCTCTCACCAGCATTCGTTAAAACTTGTTGATCCCAACAAGGAAGAAGAGTAAGTTCGCTGTTCAATCCGCAGAAAGCTCTGTTTAAATTTTATCTATGGTTGCAAAAAGTCCAACTTCTTCCTCCACTACTCATGCATGGACATACCTCGAGAGATCAATCAACACCAATTTCACCCGAAACACTCTGCTGTCTTGCTCACAAAGTCATCATACAAGTGTAAAGGTTGTGACAAAGACTGCTCAGGCTTGGTTTACAAGTGTGAACCGTGTTTATTTGAGTTAGATGTTGAATGCGCCTTTCTTCCCACAGCAAATTGTGAAGGTGCCAAACGGATTCAACATGTCTACCATCACCATCCATTGGAGCTTTGTGAGATTGAGGCTGGCTGTAGAGCTCACTGCTGGGCATGTCGAGAGAACTCCCCAGGTCGTCACTTTGTGTGTAACAGATGCAAATTTTGCCTGCATCTGCCATTGATTTTTTACCACAAGCAATCCAAGATCATCCATTCCACCCCACTCATTGTCTCAAGATCAAATCCTGCAATAAAAGTGAGGAGTGGTTTTCCTGCAGAGCATGTGGGATTGATATCTTTAATGTCTTAGCTTATTGCTGCGTGGATTGTTCTAAATAGCTTTCATTACATAAATAATAAATGAATTAAACCAAAGGAAGATAAATAGATGCTTAATTTTTATGAAAAATAAAAACATATGATTACAAACATCATTCATTGTCATTTATAACATTTTTATTCATCATTTATTTTTACCATTTTTAATTTTTTTTCACCTCAAGCACTTTTTTTTTTTTTTTTGGTTGGAAAAAAATGTGCATGAGGAAGTGAGATTTAAAAAAGCTTGACGAAGAAGAAGATTTTTGTATGAATTGTTTAATTTTATTTCATATAGATTTTTTTTTTTTTATCAAAAATATTTTAAAAAAATAGAATATGTATATATATCTATTTGTTTTGAATGTAGATGTACAAAAGAATGTGATGATGACAATGCAAAATAAGCCTTTTGATGAATAAATTAGAAATATGAAGAATTTGAGAAATATCCATATTAGTTCATCAATTTTTATAAATGTCAAAATCAGTCAAATAAAATTTGATTCTTTTTTATTTTTTTATTTTGAATTGCATATATTCGCTTTATTTCTATTTTTCTTAACACATATTTTGATATTGCTATTTAATAACAACAACAACAACAATAATATCAACAATAATAAAAATTAATGTATAAATATGTATTAAAACAATATCTAAAGCTATCCTTTCAATTTCCCATTAAATGGAAGTAGCATACATTTTTATCCAAATATTTGATGTATATTAATCAATATATTTATTATTGTTTTCCGTCATATGTATATTAAATTAAGGGAGAATGGCTTAAGAAATGAAAAATATTAATTCATAGAATACTAAGAATAATTAAGAAAAAATGAACATTTACGAACATTAAGCATTGAAGGCTAAAAAAAAAAGGAATATTGTAAATATGAGTTTAGGATTTTTTTCAATTCTTGATAACAAAATCTTAAAGTTTTTTCAATTCCTAACAACAAAACCTAAATGATCTGTTCGAAAGATTTTTTTAATTCAATATTTGATTATAGAATATATATGTTTGAATTTTTTAGTTTAAGTTATATTTTAAAAAGGAATATCAATTTTTTAATATAATGTTGAGAAAGAAACATTAAAATGATCTCATGTAATGCACATGTAACACACAAGTATTTGATCTTATTTAAGTGTATTG
>BPVZ01000132.1:500495-511482 GCA_020521535.1 Rubroshorea leprosula | reverse complement strand
GGAAAGTATAAAAAACTTGAATTGAAACATGGAACAATCACTCTTACTGGAATGTTTTGTATTATGCCTCACGTTGCCTCTAAAAAACAATAACACAACATTTTCTTGTTATAACTGTACAAGTTTTACATTTTTATAAAGTAAACTCTCTCACCACCTTTCCTTGCTAAAAAAAAAAAAAGTGTTTAAGATAACTAGATATTGTGTAGAAGGAACGAGATTGCAAAACAATGTAAATCGAGTATAGAGAGGGGCTGTTTTCCTTTTCTTTCTTTTTTTTGACACTGGGGGCACATTGAGGAAGGAGGTGGTTGGCTGAGTTAAGAGTTAGATGTTCAGACACTGTCCCTCGTGGGGATGGCTAATAGACCACTTGATGCGGATGTATAAAGAGGGGCTGTTTGTTTATAGGCTTTTGAAATGTAACTGAAAAGATTTGAAATTAATTTATTTGTAACAGCTGATTACAAAAATGTTTATAGAATTTAAAATATTTAAATAAAACGGTTAGGCATATTATTCAGTTGGTAGAAAAACTGATTCTCATAATTGATGAATTTTGAAAAGTTTTAATTTGGAAATTTCAAATGCAATCAACCGGTACGAAAAAAAATATGTAACTGATGAAAGGATAACATTTTGGAATTTTTTTAATTAAAATTCACCCTAGGAGTTTTAGGAGATTTTATCGTTTCCATTTTTCACTTGTTACTCATATCTTTAACTTGAACTTGATATCCTACACCTTCACCCCCATCTTGACATTTCTCCCAAATAGCCCCTAGACATGTAAGGTTTTATTACCATATAAGTTATATTCTAGTATTAATTTTGCCTTGAACTTTTTAAGGAAAAAAAAAAAAAAAGATAACCTTGACCGTTTTAAGGAAAAAAAAGATACGAAATAATAGAATATTCTCTTTTCTAATTAGCATAATTAATTCCCTATTTAATTTGTGTAGGTGGTTAACTTTATAAATTGATAGGTTTGAAGACTAGAATCATTCATCATATCATTTTTAGCATACAAAAGAAATACAACACACCAACCTCCAAAAGAAAAAATATGGAGAAACTTTCACTCAAATTGGTTTTCTTGACTGCACTCTTGATATTTTCACTTGGTAAGCAGCTTCCTTCTTGCTATACACTTTCCCTTCAACACTTCTTTTTTTTTTTTTAATATTATGATTACTTATAAGTTTTCTATTAATAAAATTTTACTATAGGTTTACATGCTACAACGGAAGCAGCAAGATTAGGTGCGCCATGCCGTAGAGACATTGAATGCGGTCTTCCATGCACTTGCCAAATTACAAGCTCAGGTCAAGGTAAGTGTGTTTGTGGCGATTCTCAAGCTAAATTATTTGAAGAAACCTTGTCCAAGCATCCAAAAGTGCAAAAAGAGGTGCCATGAAAAGGAGGGATTTAGATGTATTTTGAGGAGGAAACCATGTATGTGGAAAATAAAAATGTTGATCAATAACTAATAATCACTTTGGTTTCGAGATTGTTCGCATCCTTAAAAACAATAAAAGTTCCATCTTTCATTTTTTTTAATATCTTCATTTTTAGCACATTAGTCAACGTTTGGTATGGCTTTATTTTAGCCATAAAATGAGAAGGCAAACATGACAATGAGAAGGCAAATTAAGATAGCTCTGAAAAATGGACAATCTCACAAATCTCCTAAATGCTAAACCTCAACCCAACTTTTTTTCAGATGTTGCGCGATCAACTTGTTGCATTATGTCAATATGGACAAGAAAATTTTAAAATCTCCTCTTTATGGTAGGAATAATTAAGATGGAAAATATCATTCAAGAACCGTTTCTAAAATGTAGGATTTATTAAAGGAATTGAAAGCACATAAAGTGTTGAACACAAAGATAAGAGTTGCAACATAAAGAGTTGAGGAGAAAGGAACTGAAAGCAATGTTTTGAAAGCTGGCCTAACCTAACCAGTTCAATCGACTGGACTAGGTTTGATTTTAAAAATAAGCTGGGTTTATGATAATAACTCGTTTGAAGTTAAATCTGATCAAAATCCATCCACAGACCTAATCAAACCGCCTAAATCTGGTCAACCTTGTTTACCCAATAGATTCAACTCTTTTTTTAACATTTTCACTTTTTTATTTTTTAAATTGTTATATTTCTATTGATTTAATTAATAGATAATATAATAATTAAATGGTAAAATCTATTTAAAATCAAATCACACTTAATAAATGTAAATTTTTAAATTAATTTAAAATTAAATTACTACTTCAAATTAGAGAGTAATTTTAACTTAAAATCATATCAATTTGATTTTAAAAATAAAATAAATAACTACTTTATATAATGAAATGAATGAAATCAATTCAAAATTAAGTAATTTTGGAAATAGAATCAATTACTATTTTAGATAATGAAATAAATGAAATCTTTTTAAAATTAAAATTAAATAAAAATCAATTTAAAATTAAATAAAATCAATTTAAAATTAAAATTAATCTCAAAAGTAATTTTGGAAGGAAAATCAATACAAGGAAAAAATAATTTTATAATTAATATAATATCAATGTTTTAGATGCCTATTAAAGATAATATTTTAATAAATTTAATGAATGAAATTAATTTCAAATTAATAAATTTTGAAAATAAAGTCTTAAAAATTAATAATTACCTTGATCAATAAATATAAAAATGATTTCAATAAATTCTAAAAATAAAATCAATTAAAGTAAAAATAATTTATAACTGATAAAATGAATTAAATAGCATTTATTAAGTTGATCAGATAAATCAATTAAAATAAAAATAATTTATACCTGATAAAATGAATTAAATAGCATTTATTAAGTTGATCGATTAGCTTGGCTAGCTAAACAAGTCCAACAGGTTGAACCAGGCTTGGTGACCAAAATAGGTCAATCATCGGGCTGGGCTTTAAAACATTGACTGAAAGCACATAATATGATGCTAATTTATCTTTGATTTTATTAATATTTGAATGAATTTAATATGATTTTATTCAATTCCACATTATTTCTATTATTTGTGTACGGATAGGACTTAACTTTTAAAAATCATAAATTTAAAACTAAATCACAATGCTTCACAAAGTTGAATAAAATGGTGAGATTGAGAAGTAACTGTAGAATTATGAAATCTAAGGACCGAAGTACAAAAATTTTAGAAAGTTGAGAACTAACACTATAATTTTCCCTTTATAAAAAGTAAAGGAAGTCCATCAAGGAAATAATTGGTGAGGGTATCGCATCTCTTCATGTCCTTATATATATATAGGAAATAAATTGCAACCCTAGTGCAATAAAATTAGAAAGATATTAAAAAAAATCAAGTTAGATACTATAATATAGTGTGAAAAAAATTAATAGAAAATGAAATCTTATTAAATTTAGATTGCAATATTATATAGGCCAAAACTCTTATTTTCACCCTATATTTTTTCTTTCTTTCTACGGTCAACACTTTAAATTAATTTTTATCTTCGACAACAACCTAAATTATTCAAAACCCATAAAAAAATTTAATATTTTAACAACTGGCCACATGTCTGTGACGTGAAGTTTAAAAATTGTCAACCAGTGCAATACATAGCACCCAAATAGTAATATGGACATATGTGACATTATAACTCTAATGCAGAATATTTTTAGATGAGGTGACATTATTTTTTACACACATGGACGACGTGTATGCACTGGAGATCACTTTTTTTGGCTGAACTTTTCCCGCTTGTCTTCGTGTTGAAAAAAAGAAAAAAAAAATATATATATATATATATATATACAGTGGCGGAGCCATGGGGTGCAAGGGGGTGCTCGCCCCTCTGAAATTTGAAAATCTTACAAATTAGTATATGAAAAATTATTTAGTCTCTCCTGAACTTTGAAAATTTTAGTATGTTTCCTTATCTTCCCCTTTCACCTTCCTCCCGTGAACCTTATCGAAATATCTGATAAGAAAGCAACGTCGAGGACATATGGAAATTTATGAGTTTTTTATGTCTCATTTTCTTCCTCTGTTATAGGTTTCCTATGTTGTTGTCCTGTTTTCCCCTAAATTTTCATTCCCAATTTCTCCAGATTCTTGAACTTTCCTTTAAATCCATCAAAAAGGCTTCCTTTTCCAAATATAAAATTCAAAGCACATAATTTAATTTCTTTAATTTTCTTTTGTCTTATAATCAATTCAATTCAAGCTCAAAACAAAACCTCACCTTCATATGTCCTTGACTGTGGTGCTTCTGGTGACGGGACCCATTCAAATGGATGGAAATGGACTCAGGATACAAAGTTTCTTACTTTCTCTGACAAAATGACAAGGCAAAAGCCCAATCCCATGACCCTGTTTCGTTGGCGACCCACCTCTACCTCGAGCTTCATTTCTATCCATCTACATATAGCAACCTTGTTATGTTGGATTCATATTTTTTAGTTGCAGCAGATGGCTTCACCCTCTTGAAAAATTTCAACGCTGGCGAAGATCTTAAAGTACTATGTTTTTCTGGTTTTTTTTTTTTTTTTTTTTTTTTTGGGACACAGATACAAGCGGGAAAAGCCCACCAAAAAGTAGTCCAATGAACACGTGGCATCCACATTTGCCGAAAATAATGTCACATTCCATGGTGGGTCTATTCTATCACGATAGCTAAAGTACTGTTCATTCAAGCAAGACCTCTACCTTCCATGATAAATCAAAGTATATTGATATTAGATATCATTGGATTAGAGATGTCCTAGATTTTAAGTTGTTTGAACTTTAGAAAATTCACACAAATGAGAATTGGTTGGATATGATGACCAAAGCTTTGCCAAGAGAAAAGTTTGAGGCATATTGCTTGATGGCTAGAATGGCGATCTCCTCCACATAGTCAAGAGGGGGAGAATCATTGGGTTAGGCGTATCCCTCCTATGTTGAGAAATGGCTTTTGTGGACTAAGTCCACACTTGTTAAGCCCACTTGAAGCTACATTTTGCATCCCTTTAAGACAAAGAAAGAGGTCTAATTTGGATGGTAGAAAGTGCAAAACACGTGAGTGGACCAATTGGCAAAAAGGGAAAGATAGCAAGGGAGAATTCTGGAGATTTGGTACAGTGCACAGTTTTGCAACTTTGTCTGATCTGAAAAAGTTTATCATTGGATTGAGCTGAAATTTGATATGGGGTTCACAAGACTTTGACCTACAATCTGAATGGTCAGTTTTTCGTTTGTAGCGCTGTAGGTCCAGTTTTTGTGCCTTTACAAAAAACTCGTGTTTTGGTGACGGTCTCTCTTTGTAATCCCTTTTGTCTTTGTTGGTTAGTGGCCTACTGTTCCTTTTATTTGATACTATTTTTGAGCCCGTTTAAAAGAGGATATTGTGTACTCACTTTTATCATAGTGGAGTTATTTTAAGTGAATTGGATGTCTCGTGGTTTTACTCATTTTTGGGGTTTTTCACATAAAAATATTGTGTCTCTTGTATGGTTGCTTTGCCTTAGCTATTTTTATTGTTCTGCATATTTTTCAGTTGCTGCCATAATTTATTTGGACTCAATTTAGCTTGCTCCTAACAATTTCAAATAGATTTGGGAAGATTTTGGTGTTGCTTTTATTTCCGTTGTGCTCAGGTGACACCCGTTCTTCCCAACACCTAAGGGATCAATCAATACCAATTTCACCAGAAACATGCTCTTATCTTACTCACAACCCCATCATATAAGTGTCAAGGTTGTGACAGACACTGCTCAGGCTTGGCTTACAGGTGTGGGCAATGCTATTTTTACTTAGATATCAAATGCGCCTTACTTCCCACAGCAAATTGTGAAGGTGCCAAACGGATTCAACATGTCTACCATCCCCATCCATTGGAGCTTTGTGAGATTGAGGATGGCTGTGAAGCTCGCTGCTGGGCATGTCTAGAGAACTCCCCAGGCCCTCATTTTGTGTGGCACAGATGCAAACTTTTCCTACATAAATCATGTACCATTGATTTATTGCAACAAACAATCCAAGGTCATCCATTCCACCCCAGTCATTGTCTCAAGATCAAATCCTACGCTAAAGAAGGATTTAGATGCAGAGCATGTGGGCTGAATGACTCTAATGTCTTAGCTTATTGCTGCAAGGATTGTTCTGACTTTGAATTTCACTTGGATTGTTCTAATTTGACACCCTCTATTAACTATGGCAGCCACCGACACCCGTTTACTCTCTTTCAGAAAAGAGGTAACCCTGGTTCCTGTTTGATTTGTAAAGATGATTGTGAATCCTTCTTCCTTCGGTGTGTTCGTTGTGACATAACTCTCCATCTTCAGTGCCATCCGTTGGCACCAAAAACACCCAAACATGAAGACCATGGACATCCTTTAACTCTGACTAAATCTGCCCTTGATTCCGATTTAGAATATTATGGGTCTCGAGATGAATATTACTGTGACTTCTGCGAGCCACCAAGGCCACCCAAGGATCCAGTTTACCATTGCAAGGAATGCGACACATCTGCTGACATGCCGTGCTTCATCTCGCAGGTATGTCCGTGTCAAAACGAGAATTTGACAATGTTAATTTTTTGTCATTTTACAAATATTGGGCGCCTATTTTACTAGGTATTGCCTTCACTACCTATAGAGGACCAAACCAGTATGACTAGTGGAGTCGGTGAAGAAGATGACAACTTCGAAGAGGACAAAAGTTGTACAACTGACCCCAAGATAGTGAAGTTTGAAACACAGATTGCAAAGGTTAAAGCAGAGTTGGAACAAAAAGAGTCTAAGAGAAAGGAACTGAAAGCACAAGTGAAGGCCCTTCAAAGGGAAATAAAGGAATTAAGTAATGAAAGCAGCGAACTGGAACGGTGGATGCAAAAACTTGAGCTTGCGTATCTATCTTATATTGCACCAAAACTAGCAAAATCCAAATTTAAAGCCTTATAGCAGACTATATCAGTATTGTTTAGTTACTAGAAAATGCATTTGGAAACAAGCAAATTCAAAGCTCAACTTTTCATTTAATTGTTCACATACTGGCTTTAGTTTTATTTTATTTAAGAGGGTTAATTCATTTAATTGAAAGTGGATATCATTCCAATTAATGCTTGTCTAACTTAGTCAGCTTCTCTCCATATATTCTTGTGAATTAAATTCCTGCAAATCAGAGGATTAAATTCTCCTTAGACTAACGTGAATAAGGGGATCTTTCCAAGACATATTTATAGGCCTACGAATGATTTATTTTATAAGATATTTTTGGTCCTAAAGTACAATATATGGTTGCAATTAATATATTAATATATCACGCTATTATGATATAACATATTCTGAAAATTTAATGATGAGATTTTATCATACAAGAACTTGAAGTCTCTCTAAATGAAATTAAACACATCAAGTATGAGGCATGGATTTGCCTATTACAAACCTAACATCAAGTATCAGTAATTGAGGCATGAAAGAATACAGCATTAATATAAAAAAAATACAACAGACATGTTCGCTACCTAGACTTTTTCAGGAAAAAATTAAGGGTTGAAAGTATATCTGACGGTCTCACTTATTGACTCCATCACAATTGTTTTTTTTTTTTTTCTCTCTCTCCATGTTTCCATGTTACTTGTTACATCATCTCAAGTCGGTAGAAGAAGAAAAGACAACAGTTGTTTCTCGGAGGTGAAAAATAGAAGATGAAGTAAAGAAAATATTAGTATAAATAAATTAATTAAAGATGAAAAAGTAAAAACTAGAATGATATCACTAAAAGTACGAAAAGTTAGAAAAAATTACTTCCTTTTTTTTTTTTTTGAACATGACCCTTCGGGCCAAGTGACTCTAGTCACGCTTATAAGGTTCATGTCCTCCTCCTCAGGGCAACGATTCGAGCCGGCCGCTTGACAAAATGTTAAAAAAAAAATTACTTTTTTTTGAAATGTTTTATATTACACCTCATGCTGTCTCAAGATATGATAACCCAACTTTTCCTTATTATAACTTTACAAATTCTACATTCTTATACAAAGCAAGTTCTACCTCATTACCTTTCCTTGCCCAAAAGAGTTTAAGAGAACTAGATATTGTGTATAAGGAATGAGAGGGCAAAAGAATGTAAATCGAGTAAAAAGAGAGGCTGACTGTTTATAGGCTTGTGATATGTAACTGAAGAGATATGAAATTTATTTGGAACGGCTGATTAAAAGAAAATATTTATAGAATTCCAAATATTTAAATGAAACGGCCAAGTATATTACCCAGTTGGTAGAAACATTGGTTCATAATTGATGAGTTTTGAAAACTTTTAATTTAAACTTTTTCAAATGCAATCAAGCGATTATGAAATAATTAAGTGTGTAACGGATGAAAGGATAAAGTTTCTAAAACTTTTAATTAAAATTTAGCACAACAGTCGCAGAAGATGTTATCATTTCCATCTTTTACTTGTTTCTTATATCTTGAACTTGATATCCTACACCTTCACCTCCATCTTGACCTTCCTCCCAAAGAACCCCTAGACATTTAAGGTTTTATCACCATATAAGCTATATCCTGTGCACTAATTTTGCCTTGAACTTTTTAAGGAAAAGAAGATTAAAAAATATTTATTTACCTAATTAACATAATTCCTTATTTAATTTGTATAGATGGTTGACTTTATAAGTTTGTAGGTTTAAAGAGTAAAATTATTTATCATATCATTTTTTGCATACAAAAGAAATACAAGGACACCAACTTCCAAAAGAAAAAATACGGGGAAGGTTTCACGCAAATTGGTTTTCTTAAATGCACTCTTGATATTTTCGCTTGGTAAGCAGCTTCCTTCTTGCTATGCTTTTTTTTTCTTTCAACATTTTTCTTAAAAAAATATTATGATATATATAAGTTTTCCATTAATAAAATTTTATTTGAGGCCTACACATTATAACAGAAGCAAGAACTATGAGTGGACCATGCCATTCAAACTCTAATTGCAATATTTCAAAATGCAAATGCATTTTTATAACTCCAAGTCAAGGTTTATGTACTTGTAATGCTTCTCTAACTAGATTATTTGAAGAAACCTTGTCAAAACATCTAAAAGTGCAAAAGGAAATATCATGAAAAAGACGAATTTATTTAGATGTATTGAGACGAGGAGATCATGTATGTGGAAAACAAAAATGTTGATCAATAGCTAATAATTACTTTGGTTTCAAAATTGTTCACCTCTTTAAAAATAATAAAAGTTTCATCTTTCATTTTTTTTAATATCTTCATTTGTAGCACATTAGCTGATATTTGATATAGCTTTATTTTAGCTATAAAATGAGAAGGCAAACATGACACTAATACATCGAGAAATTTCTATAAAATGAGAAGGCAAAGATAGCTCTGAGGAATCAACAATCCCACAAATCTCCTAAATGCTAAACCTCAACCCATCTTTTTTTCAGATGTTGCATGATCAACTAGTTGCATTATGCCAATATGGGCTATAAAATTTAAAATCTCCTCTTTATGGTAGGAATAATTAAAATGTAAAATATCATTCAAGAACCACTTCTAACATGTAGGATTTATTAAAGGAACTGAAAGCACAAGTGGAGGACCTCCAAAGTGAAATAGAGGAATTAATTAATGGAAGCAACGAACTGGAACGAAGGGAAAAAAAGACTTGAGCGTGCCCGTCTATCTTATATTGCATATAGATCATGCAGACTCCAACTTTGAAGAATCAACAGGGGAAGGACGTTCTGCCCAGCCATGATTAGGTGTCCAAAAAAGAGTCATGGGTTCGTCTTTGTGGCCATATCGATATTGTCCTTTGGTGCATACTATATCAGTTTGTCTATTAATTAACCAGAAAATGCATCTGGCTTTAGGTTTTTTTTCTTTTTTCTTCTCTAAATTTTAAGAGGATTAAGGATTAATTTAATTCACAGTGGATATTATTCCAATTAATGTATGTCTTAGCTCAGCTTCTCTGTTTATATTCTTGTGAATATATTCTTGATAATCAGAGGATTAAACCTGATTGCAGTCAACGGGAAAGATCATCAACCCCGTGGATTATGGATATTTATCACATTTGTCTCTTTTAAGGACATCAAATAAACTCAAAAGTAAGATGATACACCCAATTTTTTTTACAATAAAATCTTACCAACTATTTTTTCGTTGCAGGATACATGACAGGCATCCACTCATTCGATATGATGTTATTTTTTTTAATTTTTAAAATAGACAATTTCTTTTTCCAATTTAACCTTATTGATATCCCATGGGGTTAATTCTCAATTTTATCATCGAAATCTTCCCTTAACTCTAAAGCTTTATATAGATTATACAGGTAAAAACATAAATTGTCAAAAACATTCTGAATATGTGAAAAAAAAAAAAAACTCAAAAAAGTTCTATTATGGGATATAGATGAAATAAGAAACACAGTATGAATCAACTTCAAAATATTTTTGCACATATTTTAACAATATTCTTCCTTAATTTATCTTAATGGTACGGACCCCATATCCATATCCACTTGGTACATTTAAGAAAATCAATAAAATTAATTATCACATTTAATTTAAGACATTTAATGAGATTGGGGCCTTTGTTTTGGAGTGCTTTACCATATGAAGCTGTATTATGCTGTGACTTTATTTTTTAAAATATTATTTCTTATCATATGTAAAATATTAATTATAATTATTAAAAATATATAAAATATTAATTATAATTAACTATTTATTATAAATTCACATTTTTAAATATGGTGCTATAAAAGAAAAAAAAACTTTAAAATGTATTGTGTAAAGGATAAAGATATGTACACCCACCGGTTCAACACCGGTGGGTGCACATATTATAGAATAAAAGTTTTCCTGTATAAATCAAATGATAAAATTACAAATTTAACCTTCGTCCTCTTTTTCTTCCATCATCCTCTAATCACCATTTTTACCCATCATCTCCGATCTTCATCATCCTCCACCTTCATCACCGATCATTCTTCTTCATCATCAATC
>BPVZ01000132.1:487951-500395 GCA_020521535.1 Rubroshorea leprosula | reverse complement strand
ATTATTAATTAACATTTAAAAAATATTGTAAGATATATAATTATTAAAATAAAAAATATTTACTACTTCTTAATAATTTAGGTTTTTTAATTTGTTATAATTATTAAAATATTATAAATTATGATATAATTGAATTATACGACATTAGGTTTTAATAGATAAATTTGTAATTATATTAAATATTAAGTATTATTCATAAAAACCACCATAAGAAAAACTCTAAAATTAATTTTTTTATATTTAAAATTATTATAAATCTACTATAACTTTTTATAATTTTTAAAAAAATTATCTAAAAAAATTATCAAATATATATAAATACTATACAATTATAAAAATAATTTCTAATCATAATTTCAAACGCATCCTGAATCAGGAAGCCTATGTACAGTGACCAAAAAAAAAAGGCCCATACAAGTCTCGTATCGGCGTATCCTGTAACTAGTTGGATTACAACTAAGCTCATAACGATGAGGCCCATAAATCCAAGAACCCATAATGAAGATAAACGCAGCAAGCCCATATTAAAACAAAGAGCCCACTTTTGAGTTTCGATAAGAACCCAAAAATACTGGGTTTAAAATTTCCAAATTTAGTACATGTATACGGGTGCAGTTGATTGAAAGGATAAGAGAAAATTGTCATTTATTATATAATCTAAGATTTTAAAAGAATAGTTTTGGTGTTTTTATTTTTTTTAGTTACTATTATTATTAATATTCAGGCTGTGTTTGGGATTGTCATATAGTATTATAGCTGTCTTTTTGTTTTTTTTTTTTTCCTATAGTGTATTTTGTAGGAATTGTATTAGTATTTAATACTTACTTTAAAAAATTTCTATACATTTATATACTTAGTAATTTACCATAACATACAAAATATTAGTATTAATTAAAATAAATTTAATTATAACATCATTAATATTTTTACCAATATGCAATAATATACTGTGTCGGAATACAATTGAGGCATATTTGGTGCAGCTTGTTAGAGCTTTTACTTTTTTTGTATTGTTCATGAGTGATAAATTTAAATTTTTATAAAAGAAAACATTTAAAAGTTGTTTTTAGAAATAGTAAAAGTGAGTAAAAGAGAAGTTTATAAAAAAACTTGAATTTGAAGTTTTTAATCTTTTACTGTTTATGATATTTTTAAGATTAAAAAAATATTTAAAAATATAAATTTTTAAGAGGAAAATTTAAACTTATGAAATATAAATAATGTCAAAAAATTGAAACACTTGAAAAGTTGCATCAAACATACCCTAAATCTTTTTTTTTTTTTAAGTAATTAATTGATTGGTATGCGCTTGAATTCATGAATTGTATATTCAAATTCTCCAGGCTAAATATGAGTGTAATGCTTTTATGTTTTTTCAAAGAAAGGATTTCTCATTAAGTTATTTGGTTACTTGCAATCTTAAAAGTAATGTGAAAAGGTATTAAAAGCCAAAATTAATTTTTCCGAGCTAGACAAAATCATAGTATTACTCATAAGATACATGAATCTGTACTCTTAACACAATTTTGTTTACAACTCTAATACCTGATTAAACTAAGGGATTAATAAAATAATTAAGTTGATACCGGCTTATATACATGTATTATTGAGGCCACGTTATGCATATAATCCTACTCATAGCATATCAACATTGCAATCATGATGTTACATTTTTAGGAGGATACTCTTCTTTTCCTCCATTCTTATTTCCCTAATGCTAGAGTCATAGATTCTTGTCTCCTTAGCCAAGCTTAATCAAGTCACTTGGTGGCCTCCTTATTAGGCCCTGTCTGGTTTTTTTTTGGTTAAATGTTGTCAAAATAACTTTCATGCATCTTGAAACTAAATCTGTTTAGATAATCTTAAAAGTACACTCCTTATATTTTCTAATGCCTTTAAAAAAATTAATTTCCTTTAGTATTTGCTCAAAAACTTGAATTCTAAATCTAATCTATAAGATAATATTTATTTATTAGTGAATCAAACTTTTAAAATTTAAATCATATTTAGTTACACGTAAAAATTCTTATTTATCGAAATGAGTCAATAAAGTCTTTCAATAATTGTATCATTAACTAAAGAAGGAAAACCCCCTAAATGAATGATTGGATTTGCTAAATAATGGTAAGGAAAATGCCTTGTGAGTTTTACATTTAAATCTTATTAATTGTAAACTTGGGTTACGTATAGGCTAATACAAAGGGAAAATATGCCGAGCCAAACAAAGGACTAAGAATGAGGTTAGCAATGAGATCTGCATGCTTATTGACAGCATGAGAAACTCTCAGATAAGGATTTATAAATGCTAAGGTAATCATTAGGGGAAGATATTAAAGAATCTTTTTGTTGTTGCCCTAATCACTAATGAAAAAACCAGGATTAAGACTCAAGAGTTCCAAGATGTCGGCAGTGGGTCCGCTTAGGTCCTCTCATTCTCATTGGGGAAAGTGAGGAGAAAATTAAAAGTGTTTTTTTCTGCCCAAGAGATTTGTCTACAGAAAGAATTGTTAAAAAGTTAGGGTTTTTTTGAATGGGGGTTTTTTCTTCTAAGTCAGGACTGTAGAAAGTTAGGGTTAATTAGATAATCTAAATTCCCAACTTTTGAGTAGGGCAGATAGAGTTTGGAGCAGAGGGAACATGATGGCCTCCATGTTTACATATCCATGCCTGACCACTTTGCATAATCAATTCCATAAGAAAAAGAAAATAAAAAAGATGGTTCTCTAGTTTAGTAGGGTTGTTTGTTTCTCTCTCTCAATTTCATAAAATCTCTTGAAACTATCTCTTTTGCAGAGGATATAGGAGAATGAATCCTCTATCTATTGGTCCCGCTTGCTGCTATTACAATGCTCCTCTTTGGGTTGGTCCAATTTTGACACACCCAAAACCTAAGGATGACACCATGTTTATGTCACTCCCACTAGGCCACCACTACCTAATTGGGGACTTTACCCACCAACCCAAATTAGTAGCATCATAGGAATTGGCATAAAATTTCAAAACTCTATCACATGATTCATTCAATTGGGAGAAAAGTAACCTCTTATGACATTGGTTGATGAAGGGCGCTCTAAATTAACAATTACATAATGTGTAATTTACATAAGATGAACTATAAAACTATTATCTCTTTAATAAACGGCATATTTTACCGGAAAGATATGTAGAAACAGAGTAAAGGTAAATAAATTACCAAAAAAAGGGGGTAAAGGTAAATAAACAGTGGGCTTAAACTAATGGCAAAAAAACAGGGTACTTATTCCCATCACATGAAATCAAGTCCACTACAAGATTAACAATGAAACTTAAATACCTATTGACTAGAATGATTCAAAACAATACACAATCTTGCATCTGAAATCAATCTGCAAGTGGGTTTTGTTTAATCTTCCTGGAAAAATAAGATCAGATATGTGTTAGTTTTCTTTGATTTTTTGGACTGAGTTGGAACAGAGCATAATATGAAAGCAAGAAATTTGAGACTTTTTAACAAGACAAGACGAAATTTTTGTATCTAATACAAAATCTTCATCTGGATTTTCTTAATTTATCATAAAAGAATCTAGAAACTTCACTTTACAGCAAAAAATTGCAAAAACAGAGCACAATCAGAGATGGGCTTATATTATTTAGAAATTGCAACAGAGCATGATTGGTGTGGGGCAGGACATGAACGGAAGACTTGAAGTGTACGGGAAAGGAAACGAATAAGACGGCGAGACAGTACAGTAGAAGTGTAAAGGCAATGGTCTCCACAGGTCGCACTCAACACAGTAAAATGATGCTTGCGTGGAGCAATTAATTCAAAACAGACGATTCTCTGCATTTCTCTTTTGTTTTTTAGGGTTCATCACTTCATTTTATTTTCACAAAGATAAGCACGAGGAATGATGTGGCGTGTTTGGTGTTGTTCTTGATGCTTTGGGGATGGATTTTGTTCCCAAATCTGTTTCCTGGGGCTCGAGGCATGAATCTTCACTCATTTTCATGAGGGTGTGTGTGTGTGAGAGAGAAAGGGATTGGTCTTTTTTTGGGACTTTGGTGGGACTTTAGTGGGGCAGGTGTAGGATTATGGGCACTTAAAACGTACCCTTAACATGTCTTGTTTGCCTCAAAAATCTTAGCACCTACGAGGTATGATTCTTGTGGGAGCCATCCAACTAGATTTGGGGCATTTTCCAACATGTTTTTGGAAGGTTTATTGACTTTATTGATTCGAAGGCTCTCCCTTAGTGACCACTCACCACCCTTACGGCCTTATCCACTCTTACGCGAAGTCTACTTCACGGAAAAGGCTTCAGCTTTGATGTCTTTCACTCCACTTGTCAAAGTCCTTTATATATATTTTGAATGTATAATCACCCATATAAGTGCCAACAAAAGTAAATAAACTTAAGTCCCTTGCTATTATTTTACTTTTTAGTAGAAATATAAGATTTTGAATTTAAATAATATAATATATAATGTTGTTATTAATCATTAATTATATTTAAATAATTAATTTAAATAATGTAATTAAATTTTATCAATAAATGATTAATAACTATTATTATTATAATCTAAACATTATAATCCCTCTAATTAGATTAAAAACTGAGGGATATTTCCAAAAAGTTATAAACATACAAGTATCCCAAAAAAGTTTCACATTTCTATAATTAAATAGAAATTCAAATTTGCATCTTCATTAGTGATATATGGCTCAGCTCGTGACTCCAAATCCAAGTTGTTTAAATTGTGGGGAGTAAAGGGAACAAGAGTTACAAGACAAAATAGATTTACAGCACCCAAACCATGATATTGCCTTGGGCAAAAAGACCACTCCGTGAACCAAAGAAAAGGCCATGACGCTGATATAACATATATTCCCACAAAAATGAACGCAAGATCTCTTCAAAGTGGCACATCCAAAGATAAGAAGAAGAAAATACAGTGTTTTGTGGGCATTGGTACAATTTCTACTTAGAATTTGTGCGCATGGAACAGTAGCACTAAGGAAAAGTTCATTAGTGCTCCAAAAACAACAAAAACTATCCAATTTCAATTTTAGGCCTTTTTCTTTTAATCCCACATGTGTGCTAAATGTGCGCATGCAAGCATCTATGGCGGCTAAAGGAAGTCTTGTTTCATGCCCATAAAATGCATATTCCCCAAATCACATGGACCCAGTAGGGTCACTCTGTCTAAAAAACAAAATGAAGAGCAGAATCAAGGGCTGAACTTTGTATGCCAAGAAGTTAGGGCACACACACTAGATGATGTGTAGTTGCATGGGACCAGGCTAAGGTGGTTGTCGGGACTATAGCACGATTTGAACTTGATGTAGTGGGACCAATCATGGAGCTTAGGGGATGCATGATTTGGGGTCATTGCTATGGTTTTAAAAGGTGACTTGTGGGACCAAATTTTCCAATTAGAGATTAATATTCTATCTTCTTCATTCTTCTTTTCTAGTTTTCTTCCTCCCTTTTACAAGATCCTTTCCTTCGTCCCTTGGACATTCTTCTAACTTTTTGTTTGGGTTTTAGGCTTTTGTCTAAAATATCATAGCTATATATTTGATACATAATTAAATTAATAAATTTATCTACATAAATAAGAAGAAATCATCATGTGACTTATTATAATGATTGATTTTTTATAATTAACTAACAATTCAATTATTTTTGAGATATGAAATTGTTATTGACTTGTTACATTTACAATGACATAACATAATTATGATAAAAAAAGACTCTTTATAAAAGGGTATTAAAGATTTGATTTGAACAATTAGAGTATATTATAGTGGGGAAGTGGATTGACTCATTTTTTCGTGTTTGTTGTGCGAGAGAGACATTAGGAGATGTGGGTTTTGTGTAGTGAGGTTTGGTGGGTGCGCGTGCAGCAGCTGAAGAGGTGGGATTGTGGTCATAATGGAGGCTGCCTGCCAGCCCACCTCGCAGAAGATTATTCATCACAACCATACATTACATTCTGATCAAGAATCATTTCCCTGGCTCTTGCCCCCTTAAAAAACCAAAATTTGACTCTAAACCTCACCGTTTTCCATCATTGCATTTCTATCCTTTCATCTATCTTTCGTCTGCTTATGTATTTTCTTTCCATCTCCTCATCTACCTGTCTATTCTTTCTACATACTTCACAGGGTCTTGATTGATTTTGTTAAGTTATTATTGTAATCTTGAATTAAAAGCCAAGGAGAGTGCCGACCCAACAACAACAACAAACAAAAAAAAAAAAATTTTGAAAACAAAGATTTCACATCTTTAGAAGTCAAAACTCGAAAATAAGGGCATAAAAATTCATTGAATTTCGAATTTAGGGTATAAACTTTGATTATTTTGAAATAAAGACACTATCATTTCCATAAATTGAAAGTGAAGATAATGTGGATGAAAAATAGACACATGACATTTTATAAACTAAAATTAAAGCCTTATTTTATGTCAGATAATAACTAAATTGCTAACTCAACTAATAAAGGAAACCAATTTTTGTAAATGTTAGATGTTAATTTTCCATTCTAGTGTCCCTTGTTTTTAACTAATGCAGAGATTATATCCTTATTTTCAATTAATGCAAATTCTGTCTCTTTTATTTCATAATGTTTAAAGTCCTACCCTCAATTCAAAACTCAATAAAATTTTATGTCCTTGTTTTTGAATTTTGCCTCTTAAGAATAGACTCAACCAAAGAGTTTTAATTCCTAAGATGAGATTTCAAGAATTAGTTTTATATATATTCGGGCATAGGCGCTTGGAGACGTGAAGAAATCACATACACATATAAGGATTTTCAATTCCTCAATGGTGAAAGTTAGTATACCACTTAAAAATATTTTAATTAGAGGTCAATATTACAACTTTTATTTAAGTGGTGAACTCTTAACATATTAAAAATGCACAATATTTAAAAAAATTTAAGAGGTGTCCTTTTTTTCTTTTTAAACTAATGCTATCTATGATGAGAGAGGTAGTTTAAACCAATTACGAAACTACTTCCAAAAGCCAACAAAGCACTAATTACACACCTCCATTTTCAATAATATATGTTTATCTTTTACTACTACCCAACCTCATCCCCATTAAAGCTAACAAACATTTGAAGTTCAAAACTAGTACCACAAAATGCCTAACATTTACTTGAAAATGGTTAAGCAAAGAAAAGATTAGACAACATATGATGATTAATGGCATAATTTAACCTTTTCAGAGCTTAATTGCTGTCTTAGAAGATGAAACAACCCTTGTTTTGAAACAGGAAATTTGGATTAAGATTAAAACAGAGTTGAATGAAGAAGAATGATGATGATTTTGTACTGAGTCACCGATGAAAATCTTCAAAGGAAGAGATTTAAAAAATAAAAAAATAAAAATGATGTGGGTATTGCTTTTCATTTTCATGTTAGGGGGCCTCCCTAATTCATGGATATTCTCATTATTTACTTCCCACGCCTGATTCCTTCTTTTGTTTTCTTGTATTTTGTTTTCTCTGCTCTGTCTCCATAATTATCATTATTTTCCCTTGTAATATTGATGATATTTGGGGCACGTCTGGCTTTTCCAGAATAAGTATCTGACTATCTGTAATGTTTGGACAAGACAAACCTGTCCATTGTACCTGTTCCTTCCCATGTTTTTATCCAATGTTGTACTCAACTCAATCTTTACCAACGCAGTAAATTCTGCTAGGGTAAATCCGTTGTAGAATCGTTGAACTATGAATTTATACAAAAATTATTAAATTAAAAAGTTTAAGAGTAAAAATTTTTTTTAAAAAAAAAAAAAAAGGTTTGGAATTTCTGTTCCATTTAAACAAAAAATTTCTAAAAACAGGGGAATTAACCATTTGCTCTGTTTCAATTTTGTTCTGTTTTCCCCTGTTCTTACTTGAGAACATCTATAAACAGGAGATTACGCATCCTAGTCATATCTAAAGATGTTATTACAGTGTTGCTGATGATTGTTGTCATGTAAAGAAACAGTTTTGGTCCATTCCATGATTATGTTTTTTGTGTTTCAGAACCTGTCATGCCAATCTGTTAAGATGATGAGAATGCTCTGTTCTGAGTTTTGACCAAGAAAATAAGAAATTTTGCCTTTTTTTTTTTTTAAATTAACTTTTAATATTCAATAATCACATTAGATCAAATCACATAAAGTGAAAGTTCTCTCGACATTTGATTCTTCATTTATACTTAAATTTAATATTTCACTTCATGAAAATCGAATTCTTTCCATTCAAATCAATTAATGGTTGGTTTTTATCCTTTTTTTTTTGGAGCTTTTACTGTTTTACATTTTTTTTTAATTAAAATAACGAATTACCCTGAAAAGTTTCCAATGATTTGATCTAATCCATGCTGAAAAACTCCAATTCTGGACCCTAGAAAACGGTATCATTTGGTTTTGTCACATCAGACTAACAAAGATATTAATGGGATATTCCAGATTTGGTTTTCCTTTCTAAAAACAATATTGCTTTTCATTCAGTACAAGAGTAAGTAAAGATAAATATTACAACCAAAATAAAAGTATTGTGTGGTATAAACTACACAGTATTAATTATATTAGCATAATATGAAATATTAAATAAGGCAAATATTTGCCTCTTAAAAGAATTTTGAGACAAATTTTTTCAAATTAATGGTCATATATTTTTATTTTGCTGTTTGAATTGTAAGGATTCTACAGTAAATACTAAATACAATATTGCTTTTAGCTTCTGGCTTTTGGCTTCTGTTCCAATATGCCATTGAATAAGACTGTTAATGCTCTGTTTCAAGTCTTTGGACTTAATTATTCTCTCTTTTTTTTTTCTATTATTCTGAGCTTCAACTGTTCACTAATTCTTTTAGGCGAAAGAATAACACACACAAATTAATGGGTGTCTAAAGATTTGATTTTTCTCTTCCAAAGCAGAAAATTTGTTTTTTAGTTTTTGGCTTTTGGCTTCGACCAGTGCTAGTCTTTATGGGTACTCAATGAGTAATGGAAGAAATATTGATTGGGAAACTGACACTGGACTAAGGCAGAGTAAGTGCATGACAATTACCTAAATTTGCATGCGCGTGGGTTTATATGAATCCCATTTCACCGCTCCACAGATTTTGCTTCATTTTCATTTCAAACAAACACCATACATATCATCATCTTATTCACTTCATTATGCCTGCAATCATGATTCTTGGTTGCCTCACCCGCATGCCCCCTCTCCTCTTCCCCCTCTCCCTTTCTCTCACTGTCCCTTACTTTCTCTACCCCTTTCTCCCCCACCTATAAATCCCTTGTCCCTCCCCCTTCTCTCTCCCACCTGTAGTTCTCCTCCTCCATTTCCCTGGTTAAAGTTTCAATCTTTTTCACTTCCCCTGTTCTAGGTTTCAATGGCGGTTTCTGGGTTTGAAGGGTTTGAGAAACGCTTGGAGCTCCATTTCTTTGGGGATGACCCGGTGAAGATGGGTCTCCGGTTGATGGATTTTGGGTCATTAGAGGAAGTATTGCATGCGGTGCAATGCACCATAGTCTCTGCTGTGGGGAACCGTTTCTTTGATGCGTACGTTCTATCAGAATCAAGCCTCTTCGTTTACCCCACCAAGATCATCATCAAGACCTGTGGCACCACCCAGCTGTTGAAATCCATCCGTCCATTGATCCATCATGCTCGGAAGCTGGGGCTCACCCTGTGCGGGTGCAGGTACACCCGCGGCAGCTTCATCTTCCCCAAGTCGCAGCCTTTCCCCCACACCAGTTTCAAGGAAGAAGTTATTTACATCGAAGAAACTCTCCCCGCTCACCTCTGCTTCCGCAAAGCCGCCATCATGCCGTCGAAGCTTCCCTCGCACTCGTGGCACGTCTTCTCTGCCGGCGATGAAACCCACTACCCCTCCGATGTTCCGTATACTGTGGAAGTCTGCATGACCGAGCTCGATCGGGTTCTCGCCAGGAAGTTCTTCCGCCGACCCGGGGATGGGAAGAACGGCGACTCTGCGGGAAAGGACATGACCCAGGTCACCGGCATTGACAATATAAACCCGGGCTCAATCATCTGCGATTTCGCTTTCGACCCGTGCGGATACTCCATGAACGGCATTGACGGCGATCGTTACTCCACGATTCATGTCACCCCGGAGGACGGCTACAGCTACGCGAGCTTCGAGTGCGTGGGGTCATTTTACGACGACAGCGACGACATCATACAAGTCTTGAAGAAGGCAGTTCAAGTCTTCCGGCCAGCGACTCTATCAGTCTCAACTACGTGCACCAGCCACGATGTCTGGACGCGAGTGGCCCGAGCCCTGGAGCCAGTCGGGTTGAAGTGTAGGAGCTGCGTAATGGACGAGTTTCCAGCGGCGGGAAGCATAGTGTTTCAGACATTCACTACTCGCCGGAAGTATACCGGTAAAGAAAACGACGACGATCGTGGAGGTAGATAATCTCGGGGGGGGAGGGGATGCCGGAGGGTGAGAGAGGGGTTAAAATTAAATTAAATTAAACACTGAAATGAAAAAAGGGATAATTAGGAGAAATTAAGTGTAAGCAAATTTTTAGTGTGACGAGGACGCGATGATGATGTGGAGGGATGTAATTGGTTGAGAAAGGTGATGAATGTGGGGTTGACCTGGGTAGAGAGATGATCATGATAATGCATCCCACTTAGGCATGTCACGCCTAAGATTTTTGAGGTTATGTAGTGGGGGGTTGAAGATAGAAAGTGCTCATGTTTTTTTCTCTTTTTTTTGGAAAATTTATATGAACTTTTTCTATTTTGTTTATTTTTTGTGTAACATGTTCTAATTGTCTTACTCTTCTTCTTCTTCTTCTCTCAATTTTTCGGATCAAACTCCATGCAATTTTTTTAGTTCCAACTGTTATGCTAAATACAGGTAAGTAAATGATAATAAACTCAATAAAATTAAGAGGATGATCGAATGGTGCCTATTGGTTAATTTTGCATGAGACATATTCAGGCGGTTTCATGAACTTATTTTTTCCACTACAATAATTTTGTTATGAGGTTGACGTGGAAGGCAAAACTTTCTTGTGATGCAATTTAGAACAGTATATTTAATAATTTAGAATAACATATTTAATAATAATGAGTTATATAAGAGAAGATAATATTTATTTTTTTTAAATCATTCCTTGTTAAATTTAAAATTTGAATTTGAAGTTTTAATATTTTAACCATTAAACTATTTTATTGGAAGTTATCTAGAATAATGTATTATTATTTTTTAAAAAAAATTAAATAATAAAATATAATTTTATTTTATTTTTTAACTTTCTTCACTCACATGATTATGGTGTTGTGGTGTTAGGTAACATAATTTGCATGTTTATTATAAAAATGAAATACTACTATTGATTTCGTACTTGTTTCCTGCTAGAAACTCAATTTTGGTTTCCATATACAGCAATTTTCAAATTTTGCAATGGCGGGTCTGATGCTGAAACGAAGGAAGTGTGTTCGATGAAGGATTCCCCGTATTAGGTTAAATGGATTGTGACTTAGGTTGGGCTGGTTTTAAACATACGAAAGCTATTTTGGGCTTAGGTCAATTTTGGCATGGGCTGAAGTTATATAGTCCTATGGATATCCAAATTTGTACTACAGTCAATAACACTGGCTTAAAAAAAAACTTTGTTCTAAATCAATTGTCGTTTTTATATTTTAAAGAACACAAATATATATATTTTTATATTTGTTACACAACAAGAGGCAATTATCTCACATCCTTTATCCCACCTTAGCCATATGTCATGTGATTCGAAATCAGAATCTCTTATTTTCAACAGAAGGAAATTATCACTGAATTATTTAAGTCGTTAGCATTTTTTTTTAATTTTAAACTTATTTTTTGAAATAAAGTAAATTTTATTTACAAATATGATTTATTAATAATATTTATTGACGAAATGATACCATAGTGGCAGTTTTATTGAATTTTTTTCACTTAACCAAACATATAAATTGATATGTATACATTCACTTGATATCATAAGATTTTCCTTCATTATCATTTTATATATACATGGAGATAGCTAGCCATATGTTATTATATCTATATATATATATATATATAAAATGCTATCCTATGCATTAAATAGGGTAGCATTTTATATTTACACCCCCCAACATTAGCCCACCCCATTTCCATTGGTATTTATAATCAAGACAGTGAAATTAAATCTATGAAAACAAATAATTATATTGTAATGCTTAAAATTTATGAAAAATAAATGTATAAAATTGTAATACATTACATAATAAGTATTTGTGTGGTTACAATTTTTTTTAGTCTTTTAATTTTTTTTTTATGTGCAATGCCCTTCTATTTTCCTCATTATATACAATTATTTTACCTTATCCTGTTCTTTTCTTTCATTATTAATTTCCGTTATATATATATTAAATCATAAAGGAGAAGGGATAGAGATACAC
>BPVZ01000132.1:469141-483611 GCA_020521535.1 Rubroshorea leprosula | reverse complement strand
CCCTTTCTCACATAAAAGAATTTCTCTTTCTATTTCCCTTTACATTTTCCCTTTTCCCAAAGCAGAGACAAACCCACCCATGCACTCATCGAATCTCCCTTCCTTTGCCTCTCGAAAGTTGAAAAACCCCCCACACCATCTAGGGTTTAGAATTTTTCAATTTGTGTTCCTTTCGTCTTTGAGCCGTGATCCTGTATTCTCTCAAGAAAGGTACAATTCTTTCTTGAAATTAAACAACCCCAAAACCACGTTCAGTATTGGGTGTGGCGTGTGTGAGAGAAAACGCACCAGTTCTTATGATCAACATGTTTGCTCTATTTAAAGTTCATTTGGGGCTCCTTCATTCCTCTTATCCTTTCTCCTTGTTGGGTTTATTTATCTGCTTTTCTGAACAAACCCCTTTCTTGGCTTAAGTAATCAAATGGCTTTCATTTGCTGAGAAAGGGTATTATTTCCAATTGAGCTTTCCTCTGTTTCCCCTTCTTGGCTATCTCTGAATTTTGTTCCTCTGTGCAAAATTGCCATGTTAATGGCCTGAATGTAGAACTTGAGGAGTTACCCATATTGCCATTTTCACGAATACTGCTTCTTTACAACAAGGATTTCATTCCATTTTCATCAGTTTCTTTCAGGAATTTAATCGAACATCTGGGCTACCCTTTGAACTCTTTGCCTAGGTGTTCAATCTGTTGTTCGCATCATGGGTTGTGTGCATGGCAAGTGTTGTAGTCGCTACCCATCACCATCGGATAGTGATTCCAAGGACAATGGGGAGGTGACTAGTCGCAAGAACAGACACCTCATTACCCAAAGAGCATTGGAGCACGTTGCTGTTCCACCTCACAACTACACTTTGCAGTATTGCTTCTTAACACAGCGTGGTTATTACCCAGACGATCCTGACAAGGGAAACCAAGACAGTTTCTGCATCAAAACGAAACTTCAAGGTAACCCAAATATCCATTTCTTTGGGGTATTTGATGGGCATGGCCAATTTGGTACTGAGTGTTCGAATTTTGCCAAGGATAGGCTTGTAGAAATTTTGGCCAATGACCCCACGTTGGCAGATGATCCTGTGCAAGCTTATAATTCAGCCTGTATGACAACGAACCTAGAGTTGCATGATAGCGAGATTGATGATTCAATGAGTGGTACCACTGCAATTACTGTTCTTGTTATTGGAGATACCCTTTATGTTGCAAATGTTGGTGATTCGAGGGCGGTGATTGCTGTTAAGGATGAAGATCGAATTTTGGCGAAGGATCTGTCTCATGATCAAACGCCTTTTAGGAAAGACGAATGTGAGAGAGTAAAGGAGTGTGGAGCCAGGGTTTTGAGTGCTAGTCAAGTGGAAGGATTTGGGGATCCAGATATTCAGAGTTGGGGTGACGAAGAGACTCATGGTGGCGATCCTCCGAGGTTGTGGGTTCAGGATGGAATGTACCCTGGGACTGCATTCACCAGGAGTGTGGGAGATCGCATCGCAGAGAATATTGGCGTGATTGCTGATCCTGAGGTGTCTACCATCCAGCTTACACCTAATCATTTATTTTTCATCGTTGCTAGTGATGGGGTTTTCGAGTTTCTATCTAGCCAAGCTGTTGTCGACAGGGTATGATTTATTTCAATCCCTGCAGTAAATTAGTGATGCATAATAACTGGATAACGTGTTCAGTATTCACTATGATGTTTGACTGTCTATGTGGTACATAATCCCTTGATGTTTTAGTAGTCCATTCTTTGTTAATGGTATCTTCATGATATTTCTCAAGTGCATGCAATTGTTGAAGGTGTACTGCTGAATGGACTTCATTTCAGTGCATGCTTCTGACCGCATATACCTGCATTTTTCATTAGGACTTTATTATGTTTGATTAGTACTGAGTAGTACTGAGTTTTACAGCAATTACCATGTTTGATATGCAACATGTTAGTGCCACAGCACTTACTGGAGTCTTCTATTTTGAGAATCATTATAGTAGTCTATTTTTGTCCTTATATTCTAAGCAGTTATTAGTGTTATCCTTTGGTTCTTCTGCGAATTAACTTGATCACTAGTTGCATTTCTGAAGTTGCCTTCTGGCCTCACTAAGCACTCCACTAGTATAGTAGAACTGTATATGTAATCTAGCATCAAATCATATAGTTTAGTAATGAGGTTATTTATTGGCCTTGCCATAAAGATAATTTCTATGAAGAAGTTTTCTTCCTTAATGGTTGTTAACAAATCTTATTATTTATTTCCTCTCATAGGCAGCAAGATATTCGGATCCCCGGGATGCATGCTCAGTAATTGCAGGAGAATCCTACAAATTATGGTTGGATCATGAAAACCGGACTGATGATATTACAATCATTATTGTAGACATTAAAGACTTATCTAATGTAGCATGATTTGAATCTTACTCAGGCTGTTTATCTTGCTATTTTTTAAATAAAATTAATGCTTTAGTAAGACCTTGTCTCCTATTTCTTCTGCTAGTTTCTAAGAGCTGGAATCAAATATGGTACGTTGTATGCTCAAGACACTTCCATTTTGCATTGTCTACTTTGCTGAATTGTACGCAAGTACAGCAAATGTGTATACATTACTTATTTAGGGTAAAAGGTTTGGATTTGATTGGTTGTCTTGTAGGTGGCTTGAATTTCTATCCACCTTTGTTGTAAAAAGTAGGGAAAGTTCTATTTCTAGAGGCTGTAGTTGATACATAGCCAGTGCATTGGAGGATGAGGTGGGAATTTTACCCCTATTAAGTGGTTTGTAATCACTAATTGTTCTTGTGTTTGCTGCAGTCAAGTGCTGGTGCCACAGATAGAAGGACCCATAGGTCAAGCAAAGGAACTGACTCCCCTGTCTCCAGGCGGAACGTGGAAGTAATTTCTTAGATTGTCAGCAACCTTATCATTACAGTGTTTCTATGAATCAAAGTGGAGCTATTATTGTTGCCTCACCAGCGAGTCAGAGGCCCTCAGAAAGCTCTGTTCTGGTAAATCCCAATATCTCTGCATAATTTTTTTTTTTTTTGGCATATGTGATTAGGGCTTAGGAAGCTGCCTATTATCCTTCTTTTTGCAATACCAATCTCAAATTGTTTGCTTAAGTCTTTTAAATTTGATAACTACCCTATGGAAGGATTCATAGTTCGTCTTGTTGAGATTGTGTTCTCATTTTGGCTAACATGTTATCTTAAGTTACATTTAAATGGGGTTTGATATTTAAAAAACTGAGGCAATGATATTCAACTAATAACAGGATGTGGGTTAGTGGTGCAACTGGAAGCAAACAGGCTTGTCTACACGGGCATGATTTAATGGCTTTCTTAGGAATCATACTCATAACACCGTTACTACCACATAAATTCATGGAGGTCTAAGAAGAGGAAAACAAACCACTCTCCTCGCCTGCTTAATTCAAAACTTCAGACATGAAGAGGAACAAATGAAGTCTGAGCTCAAGTCTAAGGACATTCGCTTATGAAATGATTGAACACTAACTTGAAGATATGTTTTCCACACTCAGTTCGGAAGAACTCTTCTTGTTTGTCAGCGCAGGATCTTAACGATGTACAGATTAAGTTTTGTGTCCTGCTATTGAGAAAGTCAGAAAACTAGATACCGTGGTTGTAAACTGTGTTTTCCAACGGGTTCCATTATTTGTATGAACACGATGATATGCATGCGATTGTCTAGGACTTGTCCTTTTATCTATGCGCCAATCAATGATTGAAAACTCATCCAATCATGTTTAATATCTTATGAGGTTAGGTTTGTTTCTTTCCTTAACCATGCTTCATAGGATGACAAATTTGTGATGTATGCAAACTCCAAATGATGACCCACATGGCTTGCTCAATTGGAGCTGCCGGAAGCGTCCTTCCTTTCTGAATCAGTCCAAATCAAAACCCAGACTATTATCCAATGATGCACAACAATTAGGCAGGTGAATGATTCGGTGGTTCACTATGCAAAGCCAGAAACAGAAAGCTCACAGAAGCGAAGCTCATCGTGCAAAAAACATTTCTCATGCTGCAAAAACTATTTGATACAAAACCTCATCTTCTTCAATAGTGAGGTTACATATACAAGATATAAAATTGTTCTGTCCAAACACAATTGGCATGTCAGAAGAAAATCGATAGCTTCTCATCTATACTGTTTTGTATCATGTTACATTGCTCTAACAACTTGTTAATCTTTTCGGACTCTCCCACAGCTGCAAATGTTTGACCGTTATGGTCATTTACCTTGGTGGTCAAGGGAGTAACGTCCTCTGCAACAACTAGTTGTTTACCTTTATGTGAAGGATCTTCTTCATCCTCTGTTAAAATGCTTGTCAAGGCAGGATTCTGAATTTCACCATTGGACATTATCTCAGGTTGAAAAGCCTGTGTCTCGAATTCACCCCTCCCAGATTTCAAGGGGCTACAACCAACTTCAATTACTTCATCCAGGGATGGTTGTCTAAAACAATGAAGTGGAGTGCTATGTTCAAGGCATAACTTATCCAAATCTTCCAACTTATCAGAAAGATGACTCTCTAGAACATAAGCTGAAGAGGGGGCTCCAGTACATAAACTCATTAGCCGCCAATTGAAAATCCGTTGGAAAATCATAACCCAGTTTGGAACTACATGATAACTCAAGTTGGAGAGTTCAAGACGTGTGCTTCTCTGTAGCATAATACATGCCTCTTCTGTTGCTAGTGGGACACCCATCATCTTGCTTGATTGTGTCAGGTATCTAATCAGGCAATTTTGAAGCTGTACTCTCTGGTTCTTAATCTCTTGAACAAAACTAGAGCCTCTATGCAACCATGAGATATCGTCAGAAAAACTAGGAAGTCTACACTCTCTTAATGCACATTCAAGTGGAGTTGTTGCAGCAGTTGAACTCCATCCTACACTTGGCAAGTACCACTTCACCACCAAATGCTCATCACTAGAATCTTCAAGCAAATTAATCTCAGGACAAGGCCAACTGGTAGGATTTGCTTTTGCAGCAGCAACAATTTCTCCCAATGACCAATCTACTGCTTTGTTGAAGGCAAAGATGCAGTGGTTTGGACCAACATCATGGCCACTCATCTTGTCCAGCATCTCTAATGAAGGACTCAATTGAGACATCACAAGTTTGCGTAACTTGATGCTTTGCAAAGCAGGTTGTAGGGGTGACTCACTCGCCAACCATTGCAGTCCTTTCCTTAGTTGTTCATCACTGAAAAAGACATCTGGTTGTCCCAGTTGCAGGTTACCAGCAAGGAAAACAACTGAAAAGCTGCTTACTCGTGATTTGTCCAAGTCGTGGAGGCTCAATTCATTAGCTATAATTGATGAAGGATCAGAAATTTCTCCACTGAAAGATTCGCATAAGATCAGAAGAGGCAGACTAGAACCAGAAGGAATTGATATCATAAGGTTATGAAGTAGAACTTTTTGAAGCTTCCATGGGATCCTTTCAGATACAAGATACAAAACTGCACTTGCACCATTTACTGTCTCGTTCAAATTATCAACTTTTGTCTCCTTCACAACTGATAAGCAGCAAGTCATATCATGCATGCCAGATTGGCTAGGAACCCATTTCTTCCATATTGACATGCCAGGATATGAAGCTATTAGATCACAATCAGTTTCTTCTCTAGAAGGCATGAGCTTTGAGAACAACCATGAACCAGCTGCACAATTAGCAAGCTGGCTCTTCTGCATTAATGGACCTCCTTCCAGCCCATTAACATAAGAACATAAGACAATTTTCCAACAAAGACATTTAGCATTTGGATTTCTTTGTCCTAATATACCTGCTGCCACATCTGAAACATTCAGCCTTGACCATGATCTCTCACGCTTTTCATATCTCTCCCTCATAACATTATCAAAATCAAGCTCCCCCACAGGGACCCTCTGCCAAACAGGAACAATAAATGAATGAACATCAATAAAGTTAAGATGGAGAAAGATCGTTTAACTTTGCTTGCCCACTAAATCTCTTACTAACAAGAACAAAAATATGTATGCCAGAAATAAAATCAGGCAGCAGCAAATCAAGGAATTTTCTCGAAGTAGAAAAATGAACAAATGGAAAAGATAACAAAGTCTTACATTTTTATTATATTGAATTGGTGGTCCCAATGATAGTGAACTAAGTGCAGCTTCAGCCACTAACTGCCTTTGTTCACGTAGGTCCCTTAGCCTTGCAGAGCGCCGTCTCCAGAGCCTGACATAAGAAATGAAATATAATTATACATAGCACATTACTAACTTTAGTTACAGTAAAAAACTATAGGAACAAGCGACCTATTAACAAACCTTAGAATCAATTTTAGTTTTGCATCAGCAAATTCATCATGACAATTTGTCATAACTACATCAGTTTGAATTTCTTGACTAGTATCCAGAGGTCCTTCATCTTCTTCCATCTCATTAATGGTAACACCTCGAAGTACTGAAGTTTCCACAGTGTAATAATCATATTTACCACTTGTTAATCTCTCTGGAGATTTAAAGTTATCAACAGCCCTGGTTTCAGGTACTAAATTTTCAACATTATTATTGTATTTATCACTTGGGGATCTGTCTGGCTGAGATTTTAATTCATCAATTACCGTACTTTGGGGACCTGGGCTTTCCACAGAATTATCATATTTACCACTAGGAGATCTTTCAGTAAGAGTTGTTCTTGAGATAATATGTGATGGCATGCCCTCCATCCCTCTCTGTGGAAATATTTTGAAATCATGTTTCTTCACAACTTCAATATTAGCTGGTTGGGACCGAGGGGAACTATGTGCTTTGGGGAGATTCCACAGTGAGAATGTGCTAATCTTGGGATGCCCATCTTGACTTCTATGATCAACAATTGAAGTCCCAGACATTAACTGCACTCGTGTCTGGTCCTTTGGAGGTGAAATAACCACCCAATCAGGCATTTCTTCATCAGCTTTTTTGACATCAGTCACTATCGGATCATGCTTGTAGATTTTATCCGGCTGCTTTTCTCTCGGTGCTTCCACAGGCAAGGAAACCATTTCAGAAGAAGCTGACACATCCTCAGAAATACTTCCCAACCTCTTCAATTGAACAAGTCTGGAACACTTAGTAGGATAGTCACTCTCAGCATTAAGAAGTGGGCCTTCCTTCACCATGTATGGTTCCTCATATTCCTTTATAGAAAACCCATGATACTCTAAAAGGCTCTCTATGTCCTCTTCCTCCTAAATTTGAGAACAAAAGAACAGTATAAATAGAAATTTCACAACTAGCTGGTTAAAGGTTAAATTTATGCCAAGAAGTACCTCCATCCCAAGCCATCTAGCTACAAGGTTGACAGGAAGACCTTGGTTACCCTGGAGGCTGCAGTGTAGAGAAGCAAGGGCCTGAGTTCTTAACTGCACAGAAACAAAGCATGAAACAATGTTACTACCAATTCCTTTGTCTGTGTACATAGAAACATATAAGATTGCATCATGTGATTATGTGCAAAACAAGAAAGAATCAGAAATTAAGCACCTGGTAATTTCATGAATAATTCCTTCCCTACTGACATTTTCCTATTACCATTTCTACCAACCATAATGTTTATGCCACACCCTCTTAGTTGTGAAACAAATTATCAACACTAATCACATATTCATATTGGCAGTATCATTTTAAAGAAAACAGTATAGGGTGAGACATAAAGAAGGCTTCCAATTTCCAAATAATGAAATCCAAAAATTCCAAATGGATTATCTAATATTCTAATTATCTAATTATACACCATGTAAAAGAAAATTTCTCATACCTTTGAAAAGTGAGCATGCATTAGACATGCTTGAAGGTAACTAGACTTCCTTGCCAACCTAAAGAAGGCAACAAAATTACCTGTTCTGCAAGCTCTGGATGAACCAAGAGTCTAAAATTAGAACTAAATCAGACATATAAAATGAAATAGAAATCAAAAGTATGTAACAACCTGGCTACATTACGGGCAAACAGAACTTCTGGTGTTTGTCTTATTTCAGGAGTCATCTTTGCAAGATCCAATGAGAGCTCTGCAGGTTCAACCTGACATGGATTGTTTAATCCTCAAAGACAACATTTGGATAAAACTGATGCAATTATGCTGCAACTGCTGATTACTTACTTTATAACCAGGATGTTTGTCAAGTTTGAGAAGTGCATAATAACCTCTAAATTCCCTCTCAGATGGCACATTTATTCCTTTCTTCCTGTGATCATCATACATTTGAAATAATTCAACAGATGTTTTGTTCATCTGTTCAATATTGAGGTGTGCATCAAATCCCTCAGCAAAGCCCTCTCCTTTGGTATATTCACATAATTCATGCATGGCAATAATGTGAAGCCTTATCTGCCAGCCCAGACAGCAGTCAGAATTAATTTAGAAGGCAAAAAACAATTATAATCATGAGTCAAGTGTATGCCTTCAAAAGCAAATACCTTAAGCTTCAGAAACCAAAATAAACATGGAGAAATAATACATTAACACAAGCAAAAACAGTGAACAAAAACTATTTTGTTTACATGAAATGGAATAAACTTAAGCTTGTGCTACTGCCAGCTCCTATATAACCCAATGACAAAAGATATTCAAAGAAGCTTCCTCTGTAGCAGATGCTTCACGACAAGAATATTTAAGTCTACATATCTTCTTCACCATTTTGCCAGCAAACCAGCTGCTTCCAAAAGAACAAGGAAGCAGATCATATGATTGAAGTGAAAAGATTACAAAAGTAGCCCTCCTAATCTGACATGCAGCAGACATTAATAGTATAAAGTCACACGAAAGCTACAAGAAACCCACCCAAATAGATTGGATGTCAACATAACAACATGCAAGATACAATAAGCCTCACAGCCACCTATATGGACTAAAGCGCATTCCTTGATAACGAAATGCCATTCTCAAGATGTTTTACTCAAGTATTGATATATAATATAAATAGAAATTCAAGGTACCGTTATCAGGACAAACCATTTGCTCCAACATTGTAATAGCCCCCTGGTCAAAAATATGCTGCATCCTCAAATCCATTCGAATAGCTCTCATCCTATCCCACAAGAAGTTATATATTCCAAGGAACCTGCCATCATAAGGCTGATCTAGTAAATTTAGCAGATAATCAATTGTCTTCTGCAGGACTGGCATGGGCCGTATCAAACTTGCTTCTCTCTCTGCTGTCCTATTATACTGTAAAGTAACAGTAAAGAACATCCATCATGTTTCGTCACAAAAAGGAGTGTGGATCCAAAGTTGTAAAGTTCTTATAAAAGTTACCTTCTTAACAGCTAGGAATTTGCTAGTTTGATTTCTATCACCATCCAAACGTTCATACTGGTCAAGATCCCCTTTTCTTTCTCTTTCTGCTCTTTCTGACTCTGAAAATTAAAGCAAATTCAAACCAAATCAGCAGACAAGATATTTTTCAGTGGAAAACTATAACATACACAGTAGTAAAGTAGCTGTGTTTAAGATGCTATAATTTGGATGAAACATAAGCTATGAGTTACAAGGGAAGCTTAAGCATACTGATTCTAGATCGAAAGCTCCTATTCAGAATTTTCTCCTAGACTTTAGAAATCAAGAACAATACCTGGGCACATATCTGGACATAACCCAACAATAACGCTGGAAGTTTCCAAGCCTTCAAAGTCAGATGATGCATTGCCTTCAATGAAATCCCCAGCTGATTCTGTTGAATTATCCCCAACAAATTTTCTCCTCTCCTCCATGGATTGCTGATGTCTATTTGCAGAAATCTTTTCATCTAACTTATTAGTTCGTCTCATTTCCACAGCTTCACTCAGTTCAGGTTTGAAGCGGGCCAATCGCTTTGCCTTGGCTTGCATTTCTCTACAGTCACATGGAAAGATCAGAATGCATAATAACTAGAACTTTTAATATTTGAGAACATAATGGTATTGACAGATTTGACATTTTTACCGTTCATTCTCATCCTGCCTGTTACTAGAGGTTGCCAGCAAAACTTCATCTTGTAATGCTAAAGGAGGAGACCTTGTTCTTTTAGAAACTGGCAAGGAGGTGATTTTGTCCATGGTAGAAACTTTATTGTTCTGCATAGGCAAGTCCCTTTGAGAAATTCGAGAATCATGTGTGTTTAAAAGAACATTTGAAGTAGCACCCAACCTAGGAGGTGATGCTGAAGGCCTGCAAGGATGTCAATAAGCTCACTGAAATTAAATGATGGCATTGGAGACAACTTGACACAAACATTTCAAGAAAAAATCTTGAGAAAAAGTACAAGCACATCACCCTTTATAGTCAAAATCTTGAATTTCTTAATCTATTGTTTAAACTAAGGTTCCAAAACAAAAAGGAGCTATTCTCCTAATAACTTAAACTCAACCCCGACAGATTTTGCTAAAATAATTTTATACCATTATCAAACAGATTCTCAATATTTTCTAAGGAGTTCTCTATATTATGTCTGACAGGCAAGCATCTATCAAATGGGGAAGGAAAAGAAAAACATATAAGCATTAAAAAATCATGGAATATTTTCACACTTGCCTTCTAGGATCATTTTGAACAAACTGAGGATACTCCTCAGAAACTTCCTTAGCAGATTCCATAGGTTGAAATCGGATACCTTTTGGGATATCAGTCAGTTGATTGGCAGGGCTTTTTCTATGAAAAAAGGGATTTACATAAGATGAGGGCAAAGATTGGTTCTGACGAGACAATAGGTTTGGAAGATTGGCAGGCAACTTTGCATGCTTATCCTGCTGCACAGAGGATTGTAAACCAGGCCTGTATAACAAACAGAGGAGCTGCCAAAAGTTATAAATGTAGGAAAGCCAATATGGAACAGATATGATGAAATCAAACCGCATGGCTTAAGTTAAAAGCAAAAGTAGAGAGACAGAGAATTGAACCTGGAATTTACCTTTGAGAACTGACAGCTGTAGGATGAAATTTGCTTCCCAAAGCTGAAGAAGGTGATTGTGTTGTTGGTGGAAATGAGTGACCATAGTTATGCACAACCAATTCCAAATTGCTATACCAAGCAAACATTAGCTAGAGTCAGATTACTATACCAAAAATAGAATTAAAGTATCTAAAAACCAACAGCTCTTTGCTGAAGGGGTTAAAGTAACCTTGAAACACACAGAAAAAAAGAAAAAAAGAAAAAAAAAAAGACAGTGTGCTTGTATGGATATGTATGATTCAAGTGAAGTGTGTGCTTGTTCTCCACCATATTGCTATATTGCATTGCATGCAGGACAAATAGAAGAGAAAATTCTCGTTCGTTTTTCTCATTCATAGAAGAAATTCTAGTCACTGAAGAATTTAATATTCACCTTAAGTAGGCCTATAAATCTGTTAAAGACAATTATCTTAACATTACCAGAGTTGATGAAGGATTTCAAAGGCCCAATGTAAAATTTGACAGTAATATGCCCCTGTTCCAACTTCTATATGCAAAAATGCTGATAAAGAAACATGTTAAAACGAACCATTATGCACAAACAAACAATTATAAAAATCATTTAAAGCAGTCTCAAATATGATAACTAAAATTCTTTACTAAAATGTTAAACACAAGAAATAATATGTAAAATGTAAGAAATAGTGAAAGAGATAAATTGAACATGCCTTTGAAAGGAAGCTTGACTAGAGTATCTTGATACATCTTCATTTCTAGAGAAGGATGTAGGAGATCTAGTTCTCTTCAGCTCTGGGAATTGGGTAATCTTAGCTGAAACACTTGTTTCAGAACCACGTCTAGCAATTAAGGACATAGCAGCAGTTGGTCTAGGATGAGTTTGGGCATCATACTCTTTTAAGGGAGATCTTTGCCCATCATCCCATTTAAGAGGAGATTCAATGGTCCTGGAAGGAATAAGAGACTATAATACAGCATTCCAAGACATACAGTTGTTGATGATTTTTAACCATAAGAAAGTCACAATTATCTGTGCAATCACAAGACAGAAGATACTTATTGTCTTGGTCAGATATAATATAATATCGTATGACCTGACATATATATTGTGTTTGACATGATTATATGAATATATTGCAATATTATCCACAAATGGTAGAAAGCATCTGTTGAAACCAAATATGCAACAAGTTAATCTCTTCCTCTAGTAGCCACAAGATCAAACTTTTATTCTCAGACACATACCTACCAATGCTCAAACATGCAACATATGAAGATTGTAAGAATTGTGGCAATACAGGTTTTCATGTTCAAAGCAATAAACATGCTATGTGGAATAGAAAGAAGTTATACTTATACCCTCTAGTCAAACTTCTGAACTAATTTAGAGAGACAGAAGTTTATTTCCAAAGCCTTTCCTTACAAGATCGGGCTTACCACTGACAGAGCTATTGCCACTAAAGAAAAGAGCCCAAATATATATAAGAAAAAACACGAAGACAAGGTTATAAATTTCTACGGGTCCTCACCTTTGGACTCCAGCAGATAGAGTTCTATTAGCATGAGTGGGGTTTACAAAAGCAGGAGGAGGTGTGGACACCCTATTTGCAGCTTCAGGTCCCCTGCAATCCAAATAGAAATTCAATTACTTTTCCTAGATTACCTGACCGAAGCAGAAGCACACTAAAACACAGCAACCAAACTGTTTCATTATGCATCCTGATCATGAAAAGCCGCTCCAATCAGCTAAAGTCATATAGCAAATTCCCCAATGGTAACCTCATCCCAACCCACTAAAACCCAGAAAGAAAACTTTAAGATTTGAACCACCCATTATCGAAAACCCAGAAGTATAAGAAAATAAAAGCCTTTTAAAGACATCAACTTTGAAAACCCAAGATTGTTTTGCAGAATCCATCACAAAATCAGGAAGAATAGATACCTGGTGGGTCGAACAGCGGCGGAGGGGGGAGAAGGATGGCGAAGTGAATCAAAAGGGTTCGGCAACTTCGGGTCGACCTTTGGGCCTGATCCCCTCCCAAACCCAATTCCTTCCATTGTTCTCCTCCTTCCTACTTCTACAACAATGCATATACTGTCTTTCAAACAATGAATTGATTTATTTACCCGTTAGCGTTATGAATTCAGCCTTTTTTTAAAAGAGAATATGAACTCTTTTTCTGCTTCTGCTGAATCGGCTCTCAGTTGCAACCAGAGTGTTGAACACAGAGGGAGAAGGAGCGCCTAAACAGTACTGGTCCAAAAGGCAAAATCCCTAAATTTTGAAATCAATTACAGACGATGCCGTTTCATTGTATGAAGGAACCTCGCCGGAAATCCGAAACGTGGCCTTTGAGGCCCTGCTTTAAGTTATTATTACTTGATTTATAAAAGTTGCATTATATCCATAACCGCCGTATTAATGGGTTGGTTGGAACTTTTTCCGAGGTTTTAATTTAAAATTTTGAGAATATAATTTTATTAAAATTTGTAAGAAAGAGTTTTACCGTATATTAAGTCTTATCCACCTCAAATGTAATGATTCAAGATTTTTGAATGCTGGGTGATCTATAAAAAAAAAATAAATAAAGTTGCATCCTCATTTATAGAAGTTAATGTCTGATCTATAAACGTTACTTTTTATGTACCAAAAAAATAATAATAATAAACGTTACTTCTTGATTTGTAAAAGGTTATATATATATGATTATAAATAAATTCTAAATTCATGATTAAAAATGCATATAATTGTACCATAATTTAAGACCGATGATAAAAAGGTTATTGTTTCATTTGTAAAAGTTATTTATTTATTTATGTATATAAGATAAAGAGATTACTAGTTATACGGTTATGTACTTGTTTAAAACAAGTGAAAACTTGGGGGGAAAATTGAAGCATGCTCAAAAGGTGCCTCATGAGTTTAACCTAATTAATTGGACTTGATAAGCATATAAGAAAGAGTTGTGTAATACAACTTGACACAAATTACAGAATTATAACTATAGATGGGATAGGTCTTCTAAGTATCAAAGTATGGGATCTTTTTTGGTTGAAATCAATAGTGAATTTTTCACAATTTAACTTAAGTTAAACCACAAAAAAGCGTGGTTATAGTCAAAATCATTTGTCTTTTTCATACTAAAAAAAAGGAAACAGTCATATATTAGCATTTACATATCTAAAAAAAATAAAACTTCATTTTTAATAATACCCTTTAATTGATTAATTTTATCAAAAATAAGATTAATGAGTCATTGTATCCTATCTTTGTAGAAAATAACAAGTTCCCTATGGAAAATTTTGACAACATAAATTCATAATGGGATCATTAAAAACTTACATGCAACTATTTGCAATCTAATATGTTGAGCCACTAATAAACTAATTAAGTTTTACACGTTGACAAATTTAAATAAATTTGAGCTTTCTAATAAGTCAAGTTGAAGATCCATTTTAGACTCTTTAACTAAGCATTTTAACTTCTAATCTTGGGCTATCCAACAATATAGACTCAACTTTATACTCAAATTGATGGCTAAATTCAATAAATAGTTTATTAAC
>BPVZ01000132.1:446283-461155 GCA_020521535.1 Rubroshorea leprosula | reverse complement strand
ACCAAACACAACACTATTCCGATGCCTATTGGTTCTCATTTTGATGGACCTACTTCTAGTTTTGCTGGGATGCTATGTGATAGGTCCCTGGGACAGTGGGGTCCCCAGGACAAGAAAGATGAGATGATTCTGAAGCTTGTCCCCAGAGTGCGTGAGCTGCAAAATCAGCTACAAGAATGGACAGAATGGGCCAATCAGAAGGTTATGCAGGCTGCTCGTAGGCTAAATAAGGACAAGGTTGAACTTAAGACGCTTAGGCAAGAAAAAGAGGAGGTTGAGAGGCTCAAGAAAGAGAAGCAGACAGTGGAAAAAAACACCATGAAGAAGCTTTCTGAGATGGAGAATGCTTTGTGTAAGGCTAGCGGACAGGTGAAGCTTGCTAATGCTGCAGTCCGTAGGCTTGAGGTGGAGAATGCAGCACTGAGGCAGGAGATGGAGGTGGCAAAATTACGTGCAGCAGAGTCAGCTGCAAACTGCCAGGAGGTATCCAAGAGGGAGAAGAAGACATTGATGAAATATCGGTCATGGGAGAAACAGAAAACAATGTTCCAGGAAGAGCTCATGACTGAAAAGCATAAAGTTGCCCAAATGTTACAGGACCTAGAGAAAACTAAAGTTCTTCAAGAACAATTTGAGGTATGTTTTATAGAAAGCTTAATTCCAAGCATTTGTTTACATTTTCCTGCACTCTTTCATCTTGCTCGTCAGCTCATAAAACAATGGTAAAAACTTGATTGTTGTGACTGTACACCGACAACTATGTAACATTTCATGCATGTAAACTTGGTGCATGTAATGGAAAGTCTTTATCAACAAATTCTTGCTGATTCAAAAAAATAAAATAAATTAAAATAAAAGGAAGAAGAAGAAGAAGAAGAAGAAGAAGAAGAAGAAAAAAGGAAAAAAGTAAAGTAAAAGAGGGACATTCACTGAAATGCAGTGTCAAAATCTGGCTATTCCTTTGAGAAGGCAAATTTATATGGTTAGTATACCAGATGCAGAGAATAGGTGCATTTGCATCAGAAAGAAATGCAAATGCAAAGACATGGGTGTTTGCGTTTTGTCTATTGCATATCATGTCTCTTTATTAGCTACCATATTATAGGTTGGAATTTTGCTAGAGTTAAGGGTCAATTTTTATATTTACTATAGTATGCACACAAGATTTTATGCTGTTAATTTGTATCTTTCTTGGATGCCAAATATTCTGGAAAAAAAAATTGCAGAATCTGCTTTCAGTTATATCTTAGCTCAGGTTTCATATTCTTGACATTTCAATGGAAGAATGACACATGAGATATTCCGTGTGCCTATGTTAGACTTGTTTGAAATTTGTTTGTTTGTTTGGTGTTTTTTTTTTTTTTGTCTCAAACTGCTTCTGTCACTGTTCAACGTGTTCCAAGCTGATTGGATAGAACATATAATATGCTGCTTACATTTGAGGGTCCTTTCTCATTGAAAAAGGAAAATATCACAGGCTAAAAGGCAACAGGAAAAGAAGGCGAAGGAAGAACTACTTAGTCAAGCTAGTGCAATAGGAAAAGAGAGGGAACAAATTGAGGCTTTGGCAAAATCAAAGGAGTACATGATAAAATCCAAAGTAGAAACCAATTTGCTGAAGTACCAAGAAGATATTCAGAAACTGGAAAAAGAAATCTCCCAGTTGAGACTGAAAACAGACTCTTCAAAAATTGCTGCACTTCGGAGGGGCATTGATGGAAGCTATAATGGCAGAATCACCCACGAACAAAACAGCCCTGCTCAAAAGGAGTCTAACATTGCATTTATATCAGAAGTGATAACAGGTTTCAGTGCCTTCTCTGGAAAAGGAGGTGTCAAACGTGAACGGGAATGTGTAATGTGCCTATCAGAGGAGATGTCTGTGGTTTTTCTCCCTTGTGCTCATCAAATTGTCTGCACGACATGCAATGAGCTCCATGAGAAGCAAGGGATGAAAGACTGCCCTTCCTGCAGGAGTCCCATCCAGCGGCGTATTCCTGTACGTTATGCTCGCTCTTGAATTTTATTCTGGAAGTGAGTTGAGTGTTTTTGAATAATCTTTGTGGGACTCCTTTGAATTCAATAACGCATTTGAGTTACACCTTTCAGAAGTTCAGACAATTATTACATTCTCTTGCATTTTCAAGGTTGATGCTCACTCATGTTCTCCCCATCCTTTATTCACCCTTACAAAGTTACAAGAAATCAGCTTGAAAAACAGAGCTAGATACGAGTCAGGTCTGAAAAGAAAAAAAAATACAAATAAAGATATTAATTTTGTATTTTTTTATTTAAAAATGTTAATTTTATTATGTTTAAATAAAAACATTAATTTTTATTTTTTTATTTAAAAATACTAATTTTTAACATTTTTAATTTAATAATGTTAATTTTTTATTTTTTATTTAAAAATTAATTAGATTATGATATTTACATAATAAATAAATTTTTTAAAAGGTTAGTATTCTTAAATAAAAAAATTAAAAGTCAATATTTTTAAATAAAAAAATTAAAAATTAATATCTCTATTCAAAAATTAATAAAATTAATATTTTAAAATAAAATATATAAAATTGACATATCTATTTACACTTTTTTTTCATCAAGTGTAAAATTTTGTCAGTTCTCAACGTGATTTTCAAATCAGTGCCAAAAAGTAAGTCTTCTTCTGGCAATTTATTGGCTATCAACCATATATGTAGCCCTTTAATGGTCCAAAATATGAATATCATGACTTTGATCCCTAGGAGCATTGAAAGCTTACCAATATTTAAGGCAATTTGTCTTCAATATGCTGGTTATTTTAAGAATCTGATATTGGACATTAGGTTGATTTTAACATCTGTAAGACTTGAGGTGAAATCCAAGTCATCCCAAGAGCCAACTGGGACTTGGGAGAGGATGAGATTGGATAGGGCAGGCCTGCAATGTCTTACTGTCTCCATGAGACAACCACTTACTGACATGATTTGTGAACCAAAACCAATGGGTTTGTCCTATTAATACACCCCATTTGATGCATAGATGTATAAGGGAGGTCCATTCGTCTATGCTCCTTGTTATCACTTGAATTGTGGTCGAGATAATAACAAGCTAAAGAAATATGGAGAAATATTGAAGAAAAAAACAAAAAAACTTCATATTTAAAATCAATTGGAAGTTTTAAACTTGTTTAGTATAATTATAATTGTTACTATTACGTTTTAATTTTAAAAATCTTATTTTATAATATTAATTGTATCAGATTATAAAATAAGAATCATTGTATAAAAGAGAGACTCTTAATATCAAAAAACTCAACTTTCATTCAATAGTTAGTGTTATGCAGTTTGATATAGTTTAAACTTTATAATAATTTTTTTCTTTAATTTTTATAAATTTTATAATTTTTGAAAACTAAAATAAAAAATTAATAATTAATAATTCATTTCAGCCTAAGTTTTTTTTTTTTTTCTGTGATTGAATGAAGTAGAAAATTTAAGGCAGAAAAGCATGACGTGGAAATCGAATGGAACAGGACAAATGACGTGGCAGTTGTTAATTTGCGTGCCATGACAGGGTGGTTGGATGACTGATCCAGCAATCTGTTGGAGAAACATCCAAACCATGCCTTATAACAGACCAACCACCATATGACACGTCAGAGTCGTCAACATCTCAATTAGTGGGACCCTGTTATCGTAGCATTTCCCTGAATTAAAACCATTTCCTATGAGGGTATTTTAGGTAATTCACATATAATTAATCAAAGCCTTCTTTCTTATTGGAATTTTCTCCCGGTTAAATTAATTATTAAAAAAAATTCTTTTATTTTATAATTTGGTATAATTTAAATTTAAAAATATATTTTAATTACTAAAATAATTGGCCAAAGAAGGAAATAAAAGTAATAATTTTTTTTTTTTTTATTTTCCTTACAGAAGCAGCTCTTGTGTACGAGGAACTTGTCACCATTTTATATGGAAATCAGCTTTTTAATATTAATTTTAATATTTAAAAATTATATTAAATTTAATTAATTTAAAATTAAATTACATCAAATTTTATAAAATTTTTTTAATATTTATTATTTTATTTATAATATTTAAAATTAAAATTTAATTTAAAAAAATTAAATTTATTCCACCCAAACCAACACATTTTTAAGTTAAAAACTCAGCTTTGATCGCTGTATGTTCCTCTCTACCATCGTTTTTATTTTATTATTTTTATTATTTTAAATTTCTGGCTTTTCCTTTTCCTCTTACGACCATCGATAGTTTCTTTAGCTGCGCGCATGCATACCAACGACGAGAAGTGTTTGGAGCTTACTCAGAAGGTGATGAATACTGCCTTTCAATTTCGTCATCCGGATAGTTGAAACCCAAGTATTTGTAGCATTTTACTAATTATTTCATTTTCGTTAATATTTTAATACAACAAGGGTTGGATCATGCTAGTAAGAGCCAAAAAAATGTAAACAAATCATCTTAAACTAAAAAATTAATATATTGCATTCATAACTTATATTCATTTTGTCAGTAACCTAAATAATTCAATGATAATTTTTTTTTACTAAAAATAAAAAATTCTGAATTGAAGTCACATAATATGCGGATATGATAAAATAAAAAATGAGAAACAACTACCTCTAATTATGTATCCAATATAAAAAAAAAAAAAAAAAACTTATATTCATTTTATTTCTCCTAACGTGAGACGTCATTAACAACTTCCATTACTACTCACAATGTGAACGTACAAACGCCACGCAACTTAATTAAGTTGTGAATTCTTGATTGTAAAATGTTTGTTCACCATGTATATGGGGTTAAAGCTTAATTACTTGTAATAGGCAATGGATTAATTATTCTCTTCGAATTTATCATCTAGTATAGTCAGAAATCTAGAATGTTCTAGGATTGGGATTTGCTTACTAGGATTAGGATATTTCTTCTTCAAAGAAATTTTGGTATATAGATTTTTTTATCTTCTTCCGTCAAGAGAAAAAAATATAGATTTTTTTAAAAGGATGCTAAAGTTCATGCCTTTTTGATAAATTATTTTAATATCTTATATAGATGTGGTTATTGTCATTATTAAAAGTATTAAATTTATTGATTAAAATTTTAGTTTTTTTTCTTAAGCTATATTTGAAAAAAACTATTTGTTAGTTAATTTTAATTTGTTATCAATTATTACTCAATGTAATATAGATTTTTTTTTTTATCTTTGTGTTCCGCCAAGAGAAAAAGACAAAGATATATATATACATAGATTTTTTAAAGAGGATGCTGATGTTTATGTCTTTTCTGACAAATTACGTACATAACTTGATATGGTTATTGTGATGACTACTAAAAATATTAAAGTTATTAGTTAAAATTTTAGTTTTTATTTTGAAGTTGTATTTTAAAATATCTGTTTTTCAATTCATTTTAATTTGTTATCAATTATTATTTAATAGTTACAATTATTAGTTATTGTCATTCACCAAATTAAATAATCTTAGTATTTTCAAAAAAGATATATTCTCTATTCACCTTACATCTAAAAACTTAAGGAAAAAATTATTTCAAAATTACGTCGTTTTAATAAATTTTTATTAAAAAAATTAAAATATTTTATTTTTAAAATATAAATTAAAGTATTTTTTATCTTTTCTATAGTACTTTATTAAAATGATGCAATTTTATAATAATTTTTTTTAATTTTTAAAAAATAAGATGAATAAGCATTAATTTCAATATTTTATAATTTTGGTGACTTTAACATTTTGGTTTGTAGCCATAACCTTGCCTAGCGTGCAAGCCATAACCTTGCCTAGCGTGCAAGGGGAAGTTACCCATATAAGCAGCATAAGCCTGAGCAATATCTTCAACAGCGAGGGGTTTATTCATATATATCCAGAAGCTGTTCAAGGGGACTTACTCTGAGTACACTGATCTTCAAGTGGCCACCTTGGTCTTACCTGTTGTATCCAGGAGTCATCCACAGCTAAAATGGGGACATTGTCACAGGATAAAGCCCCAGTACAGGCAATCCTCACCCCTGCATCAGATACTACAGCTACGACAAAGAAGGTAACTACTAAGTTTATGTAATGAGTATTTGCCTGCCTTAGAATCCTGCCTTTAAAGTATTACTGCATTTCTCTTCTAACTCGTAGCATCTGCTGTACATTTTTGGTACAGCATGTGTTTAGATTTGGGAAAGGAAGGAGTGAAGGCAACAAGAACATGAAGTCCCTGGTATGCATATTCTGAATTATCTTTCTACAGTGACAAAAAGTTTATGAATCCATTGGCATAATGGAGTTGTCATAATATAATCATTAAATTTTATTTTGGCTCGAACGTTGTTCAGTTTATGCAACACAGATACCGAGGCTGTTAACAAAAATTCATGGTATCAGAAAGATTGATGAATGTCTACATTTGTAATTGTTGTAGTTGGGAGGGAAGGGAGCAAATCTGGCAGAGATGTCAAGCATTGGGTTATCAGTGCCACCAGGACTTACCATATCAACAGAAGCATGCCAAGAGTATCAGCAGAACGGGAAGGAACTACCAGAAGGCCTGTGGGAGGAGATATTGGAAGGGTTGAAGAGTGTGGAGAAGGAAATGGTTGCTTACCTTGGTGATCCTTCTAAGCCGCTTCTTGTATCTGTTCGCTCTGGTGCTGCGGTAAGAGTTTGGAATGTTTATCATCTGCCTTGATCTTATGGATTATGACAATATTCTTGACATGTAACACTACTCTGACCATAAGCAAACCAATAAAACTGATTCATCCATTATTTACGGATCAAAACACAAGGCTTATTGACTGATTTTCTTCCATGTGTTTAGATCTCAATGCCAGGCATGATGGACACTGTCCTGAACCTTGGACTCAATGATGCAGTGATTTCTGGTTTGTCTGCAAAAAGTGGAGAGCGTTTTGCTTATGACTCCTATCGTCGTTTTCTAGATATGTTTGGAGACGTGGTAAGTAGTGCTTGATATAATTCATTTCCATATCTCAAGTAATGCATTTTTGAGCTATGTTTCCCTATCATATACACATCTTTCTCATTATTCTAGAGTGAAAGTCAATCACTTATGTGTCGCTGAATTCTTTCAATCAATGCAATCTTCGATATGTCTGGCTTGTTCTTGTCACTCTATTACAATTGTTTTGATTTGGAATAAATCTGTCACCTCTTTTTGTCATTGCTGAAGTTCTATTTAAAACCTTTTGCTGTTAAATTTTAGGTCATGGGCATTTCACATTCATTGTTTGACAAGAAGCTGGAAAAGATGAAGGAATCAAAAGGGGTTGAACTTGATACTGATCTCACTGCAGCTGATCTCAAGGAACTGGTAGAACAGTACAAGGAAGTCTATGTAGAAGCAAGGGGTGAAGAGTTTCCTTCAGGTACAAAGTGTGATACCAACAACACATTCAGTAATTCCTCTCATTTTCTCCCTGTAGAGTTCATACTCAGACTCTCTCTGGTGTTAGTGTTCTTCACTTTTGAATGGAGAGGATGTGTTTTAAATTTTCATCTTCAATGTCTTTCTATCTGTAGATCCAAAGAAGCAAATACAGCTGGCTGTTAAGGCAGTTTTTGATTCTTGGGACAGTCCTAGGGCCATCAAGTATCGAAGCATCAATCAGATAACTGGATTAAAAGGAACAGCAGTAAACATCCAAACAATGGTATTTGGAAACATGGGATATACTTCAGGAACTGGTGTTCTGTTCACTAGAAATCCAAGCACTGGGGAAAAGAAGCTCTATGGAGAGTTCCTAGCGAATGCTCAGGTTTTGGCTACAAAATTTTCTTTACCTTGCTGCCAACCTCAACTTCATTTTGGATTGTATTGTGAGTCTCACTGATGGATTTCTCTGGATAGGGAGAGGATGTAGTTGCTGGAATCAGAACACCAGAAGACTTGGACACGATAAAAAGTTGCTCGCCTGAAGCTTACAAAGAACTTGTTGAGAATTGTAGAATTCTGGAGCAACATTATAAAGATATGATGGTAAAGTTCCTATTGTCAAATGAATGTAATATTACTTTAGTGTATTTTTCAATCGTTTTTCTTGGTTTCTAAACTAATCTGATTTATAGACAAAATAAACCAAATATTTTTATCAATATTATGATGATCATTTCCGACATCCCTATAATAGAATTATTAACCAGTCTTCTCTCCCTGGTAAATGCAGGATATTGAGTTCACTGTTCAAGAAGGTAAGTTGTGGATGTTGCAATGTAGAACCGGGAAGCGTACTGGTATAGGTGCAGTTAAGATTGCTGTAGACATGGTGAATGAAGGGCTTCTTGATACTCATGCTGCAATTAAGATGGTGGAGCCACAACACTTAGACCAACTCCTTCATCCACAGGTAGACATGTCAGGATTACAATAATAGCAGTATCCCTTCTAAGTTTATTGTCCAAATAGACTTGACTAGAGGTAGTAGGACTAAGACCTCATTCTGATTGGGAATTAAAACCAAATTTGATTCAGATGACAACAGAAACTAATAGAGCACCATATGTATTAACTCGAGTAAATCATGAATATTAGATTTCAGTATTTTATTTGTATTTGATTGAACTCCTACATAAAATAATTTATATGTTGTTTGATTAGTTTGAAGATCCATCTGCTTACAAAGATAAAGTGGTTGCCAAGGGCTTACCTGCCTCTCCTGGCGCAGCAGTGGGGCAGATTGTGTTCAGTGCTGATGATGCTGAAGCTTGGCATGGACAAGGAAAGAGTGTGATCTTGGTATGCTCACATTCACCTTCATTTGTGACATCTATTTCTTTTCTGTTAAGCTGAATTAAAACAGGTGTTATGTCTAAAATCTTTTTCTTCCCTCATAATTATCAAGCTTCAAGGAATCACAATGAATGATGACATTGCTGAAGGGTTTGATTTCATTTTGCATACACAAGTTCCTTAGCCCGTGGACATATTCTTGTCCTATGCAAATTTTAAGCCCCTACTTTTTAAAATTGAATTAAGGAACTGAAGTTTCTCATGGCTTTACATGGTTGAAGGTTAGGACAGAAACCAGTCCAGAGGATATTGGGGGTATGCATGCAGCTGCAGGGATTCTGACTGCCAGAGGTGGCATGACATCTCATGCAGCTGTTGTGGCACGTGGATGGGGAAAGTGTTGTGTGTCTGGCTGTTCAGATATTCATGTGAATGATACCGAGAAGGTGAAGTTTTAATTCTTCTTCTTCATACATAATTTACCATTTCAGAATAAGTAGAACAAATTTCCTATGTATGTCCTTTATTAATAATGCAGGTTCTTGTGATTGGAGAAAACATGATTAAAGAAGGAGAATGGCTATCACTCAATGGTTCCACTGGTGAAGTGATTCTAGGGAAACAACCACTCGCTCCTCCAGCACTAAGTGGTGATTTGGAAACCTTTATGTCTTGGGCTGATGAAGTCAGGCATCTCAAGGTTCTACATTTTCTAAAACCATTCACAGGTTTCTGTTATGAATATTGGTAGTTAGAAGAACTGTCAACTAATTGAGTATTGTGATGCCATCATAGGTCATGGCAAATGCTGACACACCTGAAGATGCACAAACAGCAAGAAACAATGGTGCTCAGGGGATTGGCCTTTGCAGGACAGAACACATGGTAATTGTTTCAGAAATTATCTTTCAGATCATTATCAGTTTATCAACATATAAAGATAGATATGCATGCTGTATTTCTCCAATCCCTTCAGATACCTTATCATTGAGTAATTAAAAGTTCCCTAAAAATTGAATTGTCCATTGTACATACATTTTCTGGTGCATGCAGGAGCAGCACATCAATTTCTAAAAATATGACCTCCTTTACAGTCATTTTTATGTAGCTATTATCCCTGGTCTGATACTGATATAAATAAATATTCTGATGGCTTGATGTTTTGGGACCTTTCAGTTCTTTGCCTCAGATGAAAGGATAAAGGCGGTCAGAAAGATGATAATGGCAGCCACGCTTGAACAGCGGAAAGCAGCCTTAGACTTGTTACTTCCTTATCAAAGATCTGACTTTGAGGGAATTTTCCAAGCAATGGATGGTACCTTCTTCTCTACTCTTGAATGTGGAATTGCCTTGGTGCTTAACGTAGGCACATGTTACTTCATTGTGCTTCTTTATATTTGTATACTTAACTACTAGTAGAATAAGCTATTATTTATCATATTTTCAGGCTTTCCAGTAACTATCCGATTGTTAGACCCTCCACTACATGAATTTCTTCCAGAAGGCGACATGGAACATATAGTAAGTGAATTAACTTCAGAGACAGGCACGTCTAAGGATGAAGTTTTCTCAAGAATTGAAAAATTATCTGAAGTGAATCCTATGCTTGGTTTCCGAGGATGCAGGTCTGTCTAGTTTCTTCCTGATCAAACATTTTTCCCTATATTGTATAGAGTGATGTCTATGTGTGCTAAAGATATACATGTCAACATTCTTGATGTTGGTTGCTTTTGTTTCTGTTGTTTTGTCAACAGGCTAGGGATATCATACCCTGAGCTAACGGAGATGCAGGCACGTGCAATCTTTCAGGCTGCTGTCTCCATGAGCAACCAGGGAGTCAAAGTACTTCCTGAGATAATGGTGCCCCTTGTTGGAACACCTCAGGCATGAATTTTCTTGTTCCATGTCTCACATGTTTCAAATTCAGAACAAATTTTCTGAACATACCATTATTTCAGAATCTTGAATAATGCTTCCTCCAATTTAGTCTTCTCCCATTTTTGTTTACCTCTATCACCATGATTATACATCAAAAGGTTGTGCTCTAGACCCTCTTTTCCCTATTTGCTATGATTGAACGGATAAATATGAACATGATTTCCAGTGTTTTCATTGTTGCAAGTTTAAGCACCTCATTTCCATCTTCCGGAAAATTGACATTTCAAAATGACAGGAACTAGGCCATCAAGTCAGTTTAATACGAAGTGTTGCAAAGGAAGTCTTCTCTGAGACAGGTTGCTCCTTAAGCTATAAGGTTGGAACCATGATTGAGATCCCTAGAGCTGCCCTGGTTGCTGATGAGGTACCCTACACAAATACTGAACTCAGTATTTTTCTTTGACATCCAGCAGTTAGAACAGATGTTTGTGTTATTTTGTGATCATATCCTTTTTTCCTTGACAATGACAGATTGCAAAGGAAGCAGAGTTCTTCTCCTTTGGAACCAATGATCTCACTCAAATGACATTTGGGTACAGCCGTGATGATGTTAGCAAATTTCTCCCAATTTACCTATCCAAAGGCATTCTGCAGAGTGATCCATTTGAGGTTAGTCAATAGCATTTCCAAGTTCATTCCCTTCAATAAGAACAAATATGTAGCAACAAGAACAAGTTAGGATTCATTGCTCAGCATATCCTCCTGCTTTTTCAGGTTCTTGATCAGAAAGGTGTAGGCCAACTCGTCAAGATGGCAACAGAAAAGGGTCGTGCAGCTAGGCCTAGCTTGAAGGCAAGTATCATAATTTCCCCAACTTAAAATGGGGTGCAGAAGTTCAATTTAATTTGTTTCCCCTTCTTGAATTAATGAAGATGATGATGATGAAACAGGTTGGAATATGTGGGGAACATGGAGGGGAGCCTTCTTCTGTTGCATTCTTTGCAAAGGCTGGACTGGACTATGTTTCATGTTCTCCATTCAGGGTCCCTATTGCAAGACTAGCAGCAGCTCAAGTAGTCGTCTGAAAATAAGATTTTGAAAAAGCAGCACCTACATTTTTATGTTTCTTCGCATAAAATTCTCTCAACAAATACCCAGAATAAAACCATCTATGTCCTGTAAATTATCAACTTAAAATTTTTGCAAATTTTATTGAGAAAAAAGATTATGCTTGGAATGTGGTTTGATCATGAAGAGTCAATAGCTGCATACACCCTTTTTCTTTTAAAATTTGGTAATAATAGTTGCATACACCTTTTTTCATTATACATATGACAAATATGATAATTTGGCCAAAAAGAAATAAAACACAGAACAAGAGAAGAGTCACAAGGCTATTTTTTTTTTTAAAAAAAGTGTTTTCACTCATGAAAATGAAAAAAAAAAGATAAAAGAAAAATATTACGTAGTTTAAATTGCAAAGTAAAGTTACTGTTATTAATAATGCTCAAACACTTTTTTGTCTTTTTCATAAGGGTTGAGTTATTTTGTAATGGTTGAACAATTTGAAAGTTCAGTTCTTGAATCCTGCCATTAACGTTCCCTACCTATTGGATAGGATAGATAAATTCAATTATAAGTCTTCAGAGTTGATGAGAGTTGGTGGTATGCGCAACCTTACAATGAAAAATCTCTTCTCCTTGGCTTTTATATATATACATATATTCGTTGCATAATAGAGCATATTATTTATCTCACCATATTTATATATTATGTGATTTAAATTTAAAATTTTTTATTTTAATGAAAAAAATTATCACTAAATTATTTAAATTATTAATTTTTTTTTAAATAAATTATAAATTAAGAGGGAAATCAAATTCAACCTAGGATTAGAGGGTACATCTATTTATTAAGGGTGACAAAATCAATAAATCAAGAGGACCAATGCCTTCCTATAACTTGTTTGGTTAGATAATTAATTTTATAAAACTAATTTTTTATAAAAAAATAGTTTAAAAAAATATTATATGAAATGTTAATAAGAAAATTGAGGAAAAGATTTTTATCTTTAAAAAGTATAAAAATAAAAATTAATGAATTAAAAATTATATAAAAATTAAAAATTAAAAATGTCACTTATTTTATTTATTGTAGCATTAATAAATATTAATATATAAACAACCTTAAAAAAAAGTTTATAGAATTTTATTTCTTCCAAATCAAACACCTTACCAGTTGGGAGAAAAGTTTTTTTTTTAATTATTTTAAATTTTTAAGGTTATTTTTATATTTTTACTCTTTAATATTTTTTATTTTTATTTTTTTAAAACAATTCCGAATCAATAATTTTTTCTTTCCACAATTCTTAAAGCAAAAAAAAAAAGGGAGAAAGGAATTTTTTTTTTTAAGAAACAAAGAAGATGCAACCGGTTTAGAAAAAAAAAACCATTGATATAAAAATAATTTTTTATATTATTAAATAAATAAATAAATTTAATATTATAAAATTTAAATAAATAAAAAATTAATTTTTTAAATAATATATAAATTATAAAAAAAATGATAAAAAATTATCATATTAAAAAAACCAAAAAAAGATGCAACGGGTTTGTGTCTAGCTTTGTCCAGGTCCTGAATAATGATATGAAACCGACGCCAAAAACGGTGTCGTTATAGTAAACGTGAAACCCTAGAAGCTGTCATCCATGGCTGCTGCTACCACTGTACTGCGCTGTACGCCGGTCTCTCTGCACATACCCTGAATTGAAATGACCAAACTTGAAGTAGAAGAAGAGGAATGATTATAGAGAGCTGCGAGGTGGAGCACAACATAACCAAGAGGGACAACGTCGGAACGCTGGCGAAGAGCACCACGCCTGGTGGGTCGCACAGACCTCAACGCCTTCGGTAGCCACGGCTCCAGTTCCCACCTTCGTTTTCGTCACTTCCCATTCTTTCTCTCAAGGTACCCCCACTCTCACGAGGATGCACTGCTTCTGCATTTGTAATTGGTTAAAACTCCTTTTTGATCCCTAAACTATTGTACGGACCCCCGATTTAGTCCTTGAACTAAAAAAATCTCTGATTTGGTCCCTACTGTTTACCATTTTTACCCCGATTTGGTCCTTCCGTTAAAATATCACCATTATCTTATGACGATTTAATGACATGTCAAACATTTAAGACACGTCAGTTGTATAAATGAATAAATAATGACATGGCAACGAGACATGTCATGTTATTGCCCAACCCAACAAAAGTGGGGCCCAACAAAATTACGAATTTGCCATCATCTTCTTCCTCCAGCAAACAAACCCAGCACCTGGGTTGAATCGAACCCAACAGCGCCCTTTTTTTTTTCCTTCCTTTTCCTTGCCTTGCTTTCTTCATCATCATCAAACACATCATCATCAAACACCGAACCCACAGAAAAAATATATATATTTTTTACCCCCTGGGTTCCGTTGAACCCATGCCTGGGTTCGACGGAACCCAGCTGGTTCGCTGCTGGGTTCCAAACCTTGCTTTCTTCATCATCATCAAACACCAAACCCATAGATATTTTTTACCCCCTGTGTTCAAGGAACCCAAGCGTGCTGGGTTCTTCGAACCCACGCTTGGGTTTCATGGAACCCAGGTGTGGGTTCAAGAGAACCCAGCGCTTGGGTTCCTTCGAACCCAGCGCCTGGGTTCCGTCAAACCTGGGGTTGGGTTCCAAAGAACCCAATGGCGAACCAGTTGGGTTCTTCAAACCCAGTCGTGGGTTCAAGGGAACCCAGCGCCTGGGTTCCTTGGAACCCAACCCAAGCAAGCGTGCTGGGTTCGGTTCCTTGTGAACCCAGTGCCTAGGTGGGTTTGAAGGAACCCAGCAGGCGGGGAAAGAGAAGGGAAAGGGGAAGGAGAAAGAAAAAGGGAAAGGAGAAGGAGAAAGAAAAAAGATAAAAAGATAAAAAAAAAAAATTTTTTTAAGCACTACAAGAAAATCCATATTTAGTGACTAAATTATTGATCATTAAATCTTTATTTTTCGTCACAAATTATTATTAGTGATAAAATTTAAACCGTCAGTAAAACTCTTGTCACTAATGTTCTTGATGACAAATTAAACACCTGTCATAGAAAATAATTTTATAATGATAAAAAAAAATTGACATTGTTAACAAGTTATTTATAATAATTTTATTCGTCACAAAAAAATATTCGTCACAAATGCAATTATGATGCAAAATTTA